>JAODLC010000133.1:23961427-23977802 GCA_026781145.1 Hippopotamyrus pictus | reverse complement strand
TCATCATCTTCCTCTTCTCTGAGAGAGATAGACAGGGATGGGTAGAGACAGGGAGAGATAGAAGTGAGATGGACACAGGATGAATAAGACAGACAGAGAAAAGCTGAACTTTGAGCAGATGGCAGCGAATAAACAAACAAATAAACCAAAAAAACAGAGTAAAGTAGAAACTCAGTAGAGGACTGTAAGAAGATACCCCATTTTTTTATGCTCTTACGTTTACTTCTCAACTTCATACCCATTCAGGAAGCACCGTAACAACATGCTCCACTCTCATAAACAAAGGAGAGCTCAGGGGAATTGAAGCACGGACACCATCCTTGAAAAGAAATCAGCCTGTTTCTTCTAAACCCAGTAGACAAGGGCTCAGCGTGTATGAAGACCAACCAAAGAGCCCCTCACCTTTTACATAGCCTTAGGATCTTTCCTGAGCTTCTATCGTTTGAGAGAGATCACAATAGCGGCAAGTGGCCTAATGTGACAGGGGTATCGCGGTTTATGGACATCGATCCTGTTCTGCATCACAATCACACAGCAGTGATCACAATGACAAGCTACGAAAGCCAAAATAACGGTATTCTCAGGCTGAGAATACTCTCTGTGCTTATTACCCTAGATTTCTGCTCATGCTTAGTTTGCTGTTCATTCAGAGGTTCATGTCCAGGTTTCATAACTGCCATGCGGCACTGAAGTACCAAAGCTGAGAAGAGGCTCAGCAGACGTTTTCCTTACGATGTTGTATCTGAACCGGAAAACACCATTTTCAGCAAAAAGGCTCCACAGCGGAGCTGGTTCGCCCAAACCTAGTAATGAACATCGTTATGAAACACACTCTGCCAGGTGTTCAGGCCTGAATAGCCACTTCAGCTATCGCATCATCTGTATGTTACTATTCAGAATGATTACGGTGAAGATTGAGACCTCCTCTCTCACTACCTGGGCCTCCTGCTTCAGTAGCCTTCCAAACCAACCTTAAGTGGGACGTGCATAGCAAGCGGCCAGCAGCTTCCTGCCAACGCAAAGTTCCTATCTGATCTTTGGCCAAGAAATCGGTGCCGAGATCTCCTGATGACCTGGAACGCAGACTTTCCACTTTCTCTCCTGTTTCACATCCTACTTTCAGAAGAGCATCCATGACTCACAGCCAGTAGAATGCCCTTCCTCCACAGATCTCCATTACCAGTGATACACATCTTTTCAGTTGGTAAATTTCTGACAACACTGTGATTATTTGTACAAAATTTTGCACTGAAATATCACAGGAGTAACCGAACCTTGATAACAGGGGCATCTAATAAAAGTGTATCTGCCTGGAATACAATGCCCACAATTTTATTTTATGAGCCAAAAAAGGCTTTCTGTCCTTAAACAAATACACCCTTGAATAAAATACCAAAATAAAATACCTTTGCTTTCTCAAGTCCAAAATAATTACTTACCAAGAAAAAATACTCATTCACAACCAAAAATTGCACCTTCTTAAATACACATCATCGTAATAATTATGGTTGTTGTTATTATTTATGTAACATGTGCTGCTGTCAAAAGCAACTTATGGCATTTGACTTTACAGATCCGTTTTAGGTGCCCCACCTAGAGTACAACAGCAGAATTCTGCAGGAAGCAGCACCCTTGCGCTAAATCCACTACACTACCACCTGTCCGAGTATCCGGACCATAAATAATACTGTATTACTCCAAACTGACATCTGCAGAGAGTAAAACAAACGGCAATTAAGTGTCAAGAGGTAAAATGTAACTATACATTATATATTACATTATATTTTATTGTAGATTATTGATTATATATTGCACGTTCAATATTATATTATCTCACCATCCACCAGGTGTCAGGCTTGCTACAAAGACTGGTTTGCCAGATAACCATTAGGCTTGGATCTCACATAGAACATATTAAAATGGAAGTGGGATCTTTTTAAATAGCTGCTAAACTGTTCCAGCATGTGGAATACAAAGATACTGGTGTTGCCATGTTGTTATCGAAATGAGCGCCACATCCCTTCCCTTCTCCCTCGGCTGTCCCTTTAAACACGGAAGGTTCATCACTAAGGAGGTGTCTGACATGCTATTCAGCCTGTTCCACTCACAGCACTCAGCGTTCCCAAAAGGGCAGCTTTTAACCATAGAAGCTGTGCTCTTTGTGTAGGCATGGCATTTCTGGGACAAAGCAAGAGCATGCAGATCAAACAAGGGTTTGAGGGCAGGGGTGGAAGATGGAGAAAGAGCAGGACCACAGGGGAACGAATGGAAAGGAACTGTGTGTGTGTGTGTGTGTGTGTGTGTATGCTTGTTTAAGGTATATGACTGTACCTGCCTAGGGTATATGTGAGCATGGGTAAATGTGTGTAACTAGGTGTGGGAGCTGTGTGCATGTGGCGTTTTCCAAAATGAGACCGGTTCTGGTTTCTTTGGCTCAGTCTCACAGCACATGCAGTGCATTGTGGGTAAAGGAACACCTAGAATATAAATGCAGGAGTGATGAATGTGCTTTTGATTGTGGTCCTTCACTTCTGCTCCCCTTCAGCTGTGAGGCACTCATCCATCTCCTCATCCCGACCGACGCAGAGTCTGAGCGCGTCTCACTGCTGCTCTGACTGCAGGGCTGCTCTGATTGGGGGGCTGCTCTGATTGGGGGGCTGCTCTGATTGGGGGGCTGCTCTGATTGGGGTACCCGTTTGGTCCTATGGTAGCTTCAGGTGAAATCGACACACCGATGAGTTAGTACTGGCATGGATGCTGGTCTAAGGAGGCATCCGCTACGATTCAAAGAAACTCTGGGGCTGAGAGAATCCGCCATGTGTGACAAGGATGGCGCGTCCCTGGCTGACTGGGAAATCAGCTCGGTCTGGGGAAATCTGACTCCCGAGCAGTGGGAACCATTTCCACTTTGGGTGAGGTGTGCATCTGCCATTTGTGAAATTCCTTGCACGGGATGGTGGACGAATACCTCAGCACTGACAAGAGAAGCCACCAGCACCCAAGTCAGATGGAAGGAGATGTGCGGCAGCCGTGGGGAGATGCACTGCATGCTTCTTGTCTGGTCCACAGAGTTGCAGTGAAAGATATGGAGGGGGAGATTGTGACCTGGGTAATGGGGCACTATAGTGTTGGTGGGTGGGGGGTTGATTCTTGGCCCTTACCTTGCCTGCTCCGTGTGCTTGGCAGAGGGGGGGCTGCGGGCCGACCTGGACAGACGGTGCCGGGAGTGGCAGCAGTGATGATGCCTGCAGTGGCTGTTAGCTGTCAGATTGGGGTGAAGTAGGGAGGAAGCAGTAGTGGCAGAAGCTTTGGTGGCAGTTAGATTGCAAGGGGTGGAATTAGAGGACAACCTGACACAGAGAAAGGAAGAGAGAGACAGAGACCGGCACGTCAAGGGAGAGGGACGACAGAAGAAGACACATTAACAACAGAAATACACAGAGTAGAGGTTGAAACGAGCACAGTGACACCTACAGGACAGGAGGCTACATGGCAGTGCGGGCCCGTGGAAGATAAACAAGAGAACAGTAAAGTCAGGTGCCCAAAGTATCGTTTTTTCATACAAGCCCCTTATACAGTCTGTAGTTTTATCCCTGGTTGGAAATTTCACCAAGCTCAGAGATACGCCAACAACGGCCTTCTTGGGGGCCAATCTAATAGGTTTTAGGCTGGCTTAGTTCGGAGACCCATCCCCCGCTAGAGGTCCGCTAGAGACCGCCAGTCCCAGCCTCAGAATGATTCTGAAATGCTGATTCATCAGTCCCCTGCCCCGATGGCGTCCGCTGACCGTACGGCTTAGAAGCATTTAAGGCAGCACAATGGCCTCGGGACGGACCCAGGTCGAGTGAGCGAGGCCTCTGTGCTGGACATGAGCAGTTAGCAGGCTGGCAGGCCGACAGCTCAGAATGAGGAGGTGAGAGGAATCGCTGAAGATTAAAGATACCACCCACCTTTACAGGGCATTACATAACTCCCTGCTAAAATCGAGCTATTGTGTAAGTCCAGAACAGGCAAATATCCTGATAAACTCCATTCCCAGAGCAGACGAGCCAGCAGCATGGTTTTAGTGCAGCGAGTATTAAAAATATGGCCATTTTTAGCTGGGTGAGAATCTAATACTTCAGTATTTAAAAACAGTTTTACATACATTACAATCCACATTCTCTCTCTGGTACCGGTTCTGCCTTGGAGGACCAGACCTGGGCACACGTTTTAACCTCCAAAAAAAAAAAAAACCACTGGCAGATATTTTAAGTAATGTTTAACAGTCATAGCATAAGATGGGGAGTAAGTATCAGGAAGGCACTGACTATCCAGCCCAGCCTGTGTCAATAGAGGGGCTGCCGATGCCTAGAGAGCCAGTTGGCCTGACAAGGTGAGCCCACTGTCCTGTGTAAATCGCTGCTTTCTGTGCTTGGCTTCTTTGTATTTGTTTTTAACTGCCTCAGTTATCTGTAAACGACCGAAGTGCCAAAGTCTAGTTTATGCAATAAAGTATTCTTTACCTCTGCTGAGCCAGCATGGTGTTCTCCAGTCTATCAAAGGCCACATGACATTTGGGGAAATATCTAATAATTATTATTCAAATATGTGATCATTATACAAAAATCTGGAGGCACAGTATGGGATGCCCACACCAAATTTTTGATTTATGTAATCTCAAAATTCTAATTTTTCACTGCAGCTTACGCTAAGAAACGGAGGCATTGCATCATTTTCACGGGGTAGAAAATACCGCCCTCCTGTGGCTGTTTGCGGGCACTGTCAGGTTTTCTTGATCGCTGCATTCATTAGGAGCACTTTATCGCCAGCTGCTCCTGTGACGAATGTCCCAATCGGAATCATTCGCTTTCACCTTTTGTCTGCCTAAACCCTTTCTGTTAGGATCAGTTCCGTGCTTCTGCTCTCAGTGGTTTGGGCTGCACCGTGCAGGAGTTCTGGGCTGAGCCAAATGCTTTAAGTGCATCGTATGCTGATGGCCAATGGTCTGTTTTTCTTCTGGTCTTTTCTCTGCGACTTCCTCATGTTCCTGTCGTGAATCACGTCCTCCATGTGCCGGCACCAAGGTGCTCCAGGTCTTACGGCCCTTTCTTTAAGAAATGCGCTTTAAAATTGCATTGTTATCATAACCTGACTAATGATCACCCTGTCTCAGTGTTACCTTCTCATAACACTGCACCCGCATCAGGGGGGCTGGTTATTTATAACCATAATTACCCTTGCGATATCTTCACCCGTGACACTGGAGAAAAACATAACCGTGAGCAGAAAAGGGACAGCGAGCGGTGACCACGGGCGCACACACACACACACAAGTCAGACTGGGGCGCGTGAGCTGGCCAAGAATATACACATGAAGAGGAGAGGACAGGAAGAAATCACAGACAATAGAGGACAAGTAAACAAACACAGTGTGGGGGGCATCGATAGAGGAGGAAAGATATCAGCAGAGTCTGGGCCAAGAAGAGCAGGGCCATGGGCCAGAAGAAGGAAGAGAAGGAGTGTGCCAGTGAGCCAATGAGAATGAGACGTGGGCTGAAGGTGAGGATGTGGGAGACGAGCCAGTGGGAGAGGAGGCGTGGTCTGTTGGGGGGGGGGGGTTATGTGTGAGAGTGCGTGAGACCCCCACGATGAACATGTGTTAATGTAGGGGGATCCCTTCTTTGAAGACCCCATCTTGCAACACTCCCTGTTACCAAACCGGAGAACATCAGGGTTTGGTATCTGTGTTCTAAGTTCAAAACAGAACAAAGCATCTAAACAGGCAGCAAGCCTCACTGGGAACCAGGAAAAAATATGTGAGTCTGCCGTTGGCTCACTTTTTAGCATAGAAAGAACCATTTTCCCACTGAGGTATCTTTTTTCAGTGTTGAACATTACCTGCTCTTCAGTTTGAGATATATCTCCACGTGGAGGCTCTAACGTGGATTCGGTGAAGCCGCCTTTATAGACCCTCTCCCCGCATCCCCAAAGCCGTCATGGTTAGTCCTCTGCCGCTCGTGCCCATCACCAGCAGTGAGCGTGGGCGTTGCTTAACAACAGTCGCACTGCTGCAACGATTCCCAGAATGCCTCAGTAAGCCTCACCCTCACACTGTCTACAGCCATCTCCTGGTAGAATATTAACAACGGCAAATATTCAGAAACAGAAAATATGTCCTCTCGAGCACAATGCAGGTAGTAGAAGTGTCAATTAGTTATATAGGGCTGCGTGCGGCGCCGCGGAGAACATCAGAGGGGAGTCGGTGTATTCTGTGTCCAGCCCTGTTCTGTTTTTCATAGCCAGCGTTCAGCACCCCAATCTCCTGCCCTCCTGAGCATCGTGCAACATTTTCTCTGGAGGATTTATGACGTGTTTCAGTCACCTTCTCTCACACAAACAGGTTCTGACACCGGGAGCCGGCCTTAAATATTAACTGCGGGGCCAGGGGGCATATGACTGTCAGCAGACACACAATGCACTCTGGGAGAGGTGAGAGAATCTCCATCACAGCTGAGAGCAAACCTCCGCTGTTTACTTTAGAATGAGAAGCTTAGGAAACAGGGCCTGCCCTGCGAAGGATGAGCATCCCTGTCGCGCAGTGTGGCGCCTGCTACCGGCACCCCACGTCACGGTCCGAAGGGCAGCGTGGATTCAGGTGTGAGCGGTCGTCCCCGGCAAGCCACCGGAAGATGCGTTCGATGATCCGGTGTAGTGCTCATTAAGGAAGTCACCCCCTGCTGATCACGCCTGACAAGACAAGCCGGCTCTCTGGGGCGAGGATGAAATCTTCGCTCAGCAGAATAAGACGATTTTAAGCGAGGTATCTACATTACAGAGGGGAGGCGTCGCCATACTCCCTGGCCTCCCATTTCGTCATCTGTGAAAACTTGTTTTGGGAAAGTTCGGTTTCAGCGTTGAAACTGGGCAGCTCTTCTCTGGTGGGTGTATTGGGTGTTTATTTTAGGTGCTACACAGACACCCATCAGCCAATTCGGTGAAGTTCTGCAAAGTTCTGTAAGAACCTAACCTGCTTTCCTCAAGCCCATGTCCACGGGCTTCACCGAAAGGCAGTAGCTGTCCGTCCAAACTCAGACCATCTCCCTGTCAGATGGCATCATGGCACACCATTTCACGAGATCCCCCTCTCCCCTAACCCCCGTCCTCCGCTTCTCTCCCATTCCCTCCCCACAAGCGCCCCACGTCGCTGTCGCCCACGCTGTTCTTCACGCAGGCACCTGCGAAAGCCTACCGTTTTTCCACGGCGACTGCGGGGGCCTGTGTGTGTGGGCTCGCGGGCTGACACACGTGAGGTCACGCGCTCTCCCGCCACGTGAGGCGCTGCAGGGCAGATCGGCCGCGTCACCGGCAGCAGGAGGCGTTTTTCATAGCCGCCTGTCAGGGAATCGTCCTGCTCGTGACTCTCTATACCTCTGGGCTTCCTGCCACCACAAATGCAGAGGCACGGAAGCAGATGAGATGGGTGAGAAAAGATATTTCAGAGAACAAAGACTTCTATTACAGCCTACCCTATACACTGCCTTACAACAGCCTACCTCTACAACACCTTCCCCTATAACAGCCAACCCCTACACCTGACCGTACAACAGCTTACCCCAACAACACCTTACCCTACAACAGCCAACCCCTATAACACCTTACCTTACAGGCCTACAACAGCCTACCTCTACAACACCCTACCCTACAACAGCCTACCCTGGACAACACCCCACAACAGCCTATATATATACTGTATATATACAGTTGTACCTCAGAACTCGAACTTAATCTGTTCATACTCCGGATCGATTCCTAAAAAGTTCGAGTTCTGATCGAATTTTCCACAATAGAAATAATGGAAAACCAATTAATTGGTTCCCGACCCCCAAATATTACACCAAAATGTGTTTTTTTAGCATTTAAACACAAAATGAACCGGATAAAACAAGAGCATATACTGTACTAAACACATCTAAGCACATTTATCAAAACAGTAATTTTTAAAGTAAGAAAATAAATGTATCCAAAAATGTGTCCTGCCCCGATCGTCCGCTCCTTCCGTGTGCCACGCCCCCTCGTTAACCCCGTGTGGAATCTCCGTGTGATCAGCTGTTTCTGGTTGTTGTCATTAGCCCTCTGTATTTAGTCATACGTTTCAGTTTGTTTCCCCAGTCCGGCCATTGTATTGCCCGTCTGCGTTTTGCCTGCCTTACCTGTAATTAAACCCCGTATTCCCCGATACCCTGACTTCTGCGGCTTTGTCTCCATTCCGTACGACAATATTATTATAATTAAATGTATTAATGGTTTCTTATTAATATTCAAATAATTAATAAGAAATCTTTATTTTTTAATGTATTTTATAATAATAATAATTACTGTTACTGTCTATCATTGTCTAAATGTATTTTAACTGTCTAAATATATGTATTCAGATAGTGTAAACATGCACAATGCTATCACAGCGAGTGCGAGGCTGAGACTGAAGCGTTACCCTTTGTTTCTGCTTAGAGACGTGGTGTGTGACTCATTTCCCCGTGCGTGCAAGTTATCTTAGGTCAGCGTTCACGGTTTGACTTCTGAGATTCAGATCGAGTTCTAGGCAAAATTTGGTAAAATGGTTGGTTTGACTTTTAAGAAATTCGAGTTATAATGAGTTTGAGAACTGAGGTACCACTGTGTGTGTGTGTGTGTGTGTGTGTGTGTGTGTGTGTATATATATATATATATATTTCTATAGAGCATGGCATATAGAAATACTTATCTGCTCTTGACATGCATGCACGTTGCCTTCTTCTTCAGCGGTACAACGGTCTTCTTTTCATTCCGACAAAGTACCTGGAAGAGTGACCCCCACCCCCGCCAGAGTAGAGGCACGCAGGATTCCCACTGACCCCCACCCCCCACCCCATTGGTTTTATGAGCTTCTGGGGAACCTGCCAAAATTGCAGAGCACAGCAGGCCAGTCCAGCAAAATCCTCCCTCTCGTTATCATTCTTTTTCTCCTTTAAAATTGCAGCTTTTTGGTGCATTCAGCTCAGCTCGGCAAAGAACAAAAACGTTCAGATTTATTACAAGATCTTTCTTCATAGTGACCAACGGTCAAATCATGACCGGCGGCCATCATCTGGAATACGGAAATAATAAGCCTTAATAAGCACGTCCTTTATCACCAGGTCTCCTGTGTTATTTAATAAACCAACAGATGTTAAGAAGAGCACCTGGTGAACAGAGACCTCTCCAGCAACGGGGATTCAGTTCCCACCAATCCTTATTCATTCAAAGCACTGGTACCGAACAGAAAAATCAGCAACCGACAATCTCAAAGCTCACAGGGTTCCTGAATTCACATTTAATAGAGACCAACAAAATAGGACTTACATTACAATGTGTGTTGCTATTGGCAACTAACAAATGAAGGCAGCAGTTGCCACAGTAACAGAAGGGATAGCTGCTTTAGGTACACTGAATATTTCCTGACAGGTACTGTTACACCAGGCACTGCTCTGTGCCCCAGATTTGACCAATACATGATGATCACCCTGGAAATCAAGAAACACCACAACACATAGATGGCCCTTCGAAACCTTTACCTCCTGTCTGGTTTTAGCTTCAGGGGTCAAGAGCCAAAGCCACAAGGAAAAGGAACAAAGGAGCGAGCGCATATTCATCCGAGCTGCATGTCTTTGGACTGTGGGAGGACCAAGAGGAAAGCCCACATGCACAGAAAGGGGCTAGAGCCAAAACCACAGAAGCACAAAGAGAACATTCAAAACTCCACACGCACAGAACTGGGGCTGCATTCTAATCCAAACAATATAGATGCATCATATCTTAGTTAACATATCGGTATGTGCGTTACAAATCAAGACATAGGCATCAGTCCGATGTATCAATCTTGGTTGATTTTGCCGGCTAATACATAGATGTTGGTCAAGATTTAAAGTTAGCAGTACCAGAGATAATGCCGTAACTAATAAAATAATAGGATGATGGATTTCCATAGTGAAGGTTGGCGCCCCAAGCCAACTGCAACCTTTGCCAAGGCTGTCAAATGGGTTTCAACCAGCCCCGTAGTGCTGACTTGGGAGACTGTAGTGAGGGGGAATGAGCTCCACTATGGAAAGTCGCTGATTGTCCAGTGCGATCATCTACATTATTTTAGTAGTTATGTCTTTAGCTCTGATGCTGTCTCTTGCTTTGATTGTCACCAAGGGGTTTTAAAAATTGTGATATAAAATTTACATCACGTGGCTGTTCTATGCCAGCTCTCCTGAGGGCTCAGGTTCTATTAGCGCTGCTGACTTAGCCACGCAATTTCACTGTGTCTAGGATGGTTCCTCCCCTAGAAAGTTAGCACCCTAGGGCGCCTATTGGGTTGTTTGACCCTGCCGCCACTGACACCAGATTCACTACAGATTTGTGGAGGTCAGAGGTTAGCCAGTCATTGATACCGGTTATTGGTATCGGTAATATTAGACAAAAATATATCGGTCATCAACATCAGCCAAAATTTCCACATCGGTTCAGCACTACCACACTAAAACAAGTCAAATCTCTCAACACTGACAGAACTGGGGCTGGAACAACCCAACATACTGATGTGGAGGATATGCAAACTCCACACACACCAAACTTAAATGCAGTAATCAAAGAGCAGCTTCTGGGAATTTTACTTACACAAAAATGTTCTGAGGGCAGAACGAAAAACAATTGGTCCAGAGAGATAACCAATCAGATTATAGAGGAGACGGGTCCAAGCAACTCCCATGAGCCAAAGAGCAGCACAAGACTCCTGTGCATTATGGGCAGTGGTAAGGTGGAATACCAGCAAGTCAGGGGGTGGTGTTTGGTTCAACAGGCCCATGATTGGAGAAGTGCTCAGTGCCAGTCCTCAGACTAACAAACTGCTGCCACCGTTGGGCCCCAGAGCAAGACCCTAAACAACGAGAGTGCCACACACCAATAGTCCCTCCGCTTGGAGCACCCTTGCACCTGTACTCACTTCAGCAAATGGCAAATAAAGCATGATATTTATTTAAAGTATTGCTTCATTAGTTAAACTTTAAAAAAAGCCTAAACTGTTTTTGATGTGCTGATCAAGCTACTCTCTGCGTCGATTCAACTCAACAGTTTCATTTCTTTTTCACGAGCAAGAAGAGAATGTGAGTGAAGATCTCTACTGGGAGAGGAACCCGTGGGGGTGGCTTGTTCAGGAGGTGAACGTGGGTGGTGTCGGGGGGGGTGGGGGGGGGAGGAATACACACTGCAACCACTGGAGGAGATGTTCTCCGCTTTTTACAGAAACCATATTTTCAGCACTTCAGCTACCCTCCTTCCACTGCTCCTTCAGCATCTCCATCTTCTCACCAAATAATGGCCATGTGACAACCTGCACTGAAACTGGGCAACATCTCCCCTTGGGAGAAGCTGGACTGGATGGTTCCTAAGAAACTGGAGAGCTTTGCTCATGAAACTCCAGAAAACCAGATGGACGATTATGAGTCAGAAGAAATCAAACACCCCATAAAATAAACCACCTCAAAGCTAAAAGCATGGTTTACTGCCTTTGAGTAAATGATTATTTATGGATAAGCACATAGATCTATAAGTCTACACTTGTTTCCTATGGCCAAGCTTGCTTCAGCAGGACCTGGATCACTGCCTGGACCTCACTACATTAAATCAACACAAAACGACTATGAAACCCAGTGCATTTGGCAACTTACAAACACAGAACTGTTTCCTCCTATGTAAGTATGAACTTCCTGATTCCAGAATTCAGAGATATGACAAAAACCACTGAGTTTCCGATCCCCCACACGAGTCTCAACGTAGGAGGACACAGGAGGAGGAGGTATATCTTCTGGAATGACATCAGCGAGCAAGATTTCATTTTGACATTCACCACAACGTAAAACACGAGACGGAGCTCAGCAGCATTTTTTCCAACATCTGAATCCTCTACAAGGAAACTTACAGCAGATAGTAGGTAGGTAAAATTTAAATGAGAAATTAGAAATGACACCAGGATACTCCTGTTACTCAGGAAACAGGAGAACGCAGCAATTCCGAAGAACATTTCCCTCCAAAACGGCAGGTAGCTACGGCAAAGACACCTAGAGGGTGATGATTGCATGACTTGGAATGGTATTACGACAAGCTTGCAAACTGTCATTTTCATTAATTTGGAGATGGATTGATGAAGAGACTTAGGGAAATCGAAACAAGCAAATGATCTGTGGGCAACGCCTCAGGCACTCGGTCAAACATTCAATGACCATCAAACTAGCAAACGACTACAATGTGCATGATGCTCAAGGCAGGACCTGCTGTCAGGCATTGGTCTGTTTTCATAATTTAGTAAAACGAGAACATTGACAGCAGAGGTGTCTTGGGAAAGGAGCTAAGGAATGCCATTCATGTCACCAGAAGACCTGATTGCTGGAATCACATGGTCATCTACACTAACTGAGCTTACCAAGTCAACAAGGGTTTTAAAGGACCTACAGTGAGATCCATCTCAGTCAAAGATCAAACAGTAATGCAAGAAGAACCAAGTCAGTTCCGGACCCTCGGAGGTTCTACAAATGGGCCTTCTGCAGTCATCGGCCATAAGTAAGCACTCCATTGCATGAGATGCATCACCGCAGTGGAATTACAAAGACTCTATTACATCTGCTGCGGTCGTACCGTCAAAATCACAAGCTGCCTGATGCCTTTGGTGTGGACAGACTGGTGTAGATTGTTAAAAAGGGGATGACGACCTACGAGGCTGCCTTCACTTAGGAAGGTGTGTCAGCTGGAGACACGTGAAGGTAAAGTTAAGGCAGAGCTAAGTGCAAAAGGAAGAGGAACTTACCGACAAAATAAAGGGCTGACATCGGGAGCAAAACGGCACATGGATCCATGCGGTAACAGCAGGCCGCATGACTGGCGGCCTTTTCGCAGCCGATGTGTGCCTGGCCTGCGTCAACTGAAGGGCAGACAGTCAGGGACCTTTTCACTGTGTATGTCTGCCTCACCTGCATGAACTGCAGGCTGCACGACCGGGGGCCTTTTCGCAGCCGATGTTTGCCTCGTCTGTGTGAACAGCAGGGCGGACGGCTGGGGGCCTTTTCGCAGCCGACGTTTGCTTCGTCTGCATGACCTGCAGGGCAGACACTCTTCGCTTTCTTCGAACAGCCAAGGTAATAAACGAACAGAAACTATTTGAAATGAAAATGCAGAGGATCACAGCACTGAAGACGAGGCACAGCTGCTGTAAAACACAATGCCGCCCTTTTCGCTTTTAATTGGTCCCATTTCTCTCACTGCAGCTCTGCTGTTTGCAGTAAGGCCATGTTTGCTTTGTTGAGGTGATTTAACTGATGTATCTCCTTTAATTAACATTTCCGCCGGTGTATAAGAAACTAAACCAACCACTGACCATGCAGGCTGGACTTCACTAGGCAACATTGTATTTGAAGATGCTCATTAACACTCTAACTGCCACGGACGCTCGCCCACGAACCAAAGTACACGTGTCTGCTCGTGCCGCTCATTCACCCCGACATTTCAAAACATTTCTACACAAAAGATAAATAATTGCTGGAAATGGACAAAATGAGAGAGAGAGAAAGAGAGAGAGAGAAACAAGATGGAGGTAACGAAAGAAGAAAAGAGAAAGGGGAGAAAATAGCAGGGTGACAGGGAAAAAGAGGAGGGTGTTTGCAAGACACAGAAGCAATTTGGACAGATTCTGACTCATATCGGCAGCAGGGGAGGCAACGTCCAGACTACAGCAGGAGAAGGCAGATGATACAGTGGGTTTAAGCTGGACGAAAAAGCGTCTGGGAAACAAACTCATGTCAAAGGGAGTTTTAAGGAACATTCCGGAAAAGATGCCGCCAGCGTGGCGCCACTAACGTCGGAAGGTGGCTGCTCGTGCACGAAGCCGTCCCCATGCGGCGTCAGCATGGCGGAACTCCGAGCTGGGGGGCCCAGGGGAGGTGGATAGGGGGGTTTATACCTACAGGAATGACAGGCCTGGGGGGGTTAGGAGTTCACCACCAGTGCAAAATATGGAAGAGCGTGCACTGGTGGTTTAATCTCGCTTACGGCATTTATGGTATGGATATATAGAGTCCCGTGCTGCCACATGACTGTTGTTTACAGCATCCAGCTCCTGCTCAGCCCCACCAGTACTCCCAGTTAAGGATTCTCTAAAGAAAGGGGCCAATACCCCCCCACAGCCCAACTCACAATCCCAAACAGCCGTGCATGTAAAACCACCTCCAGGTGGCTTGTTATGATCCACCATGCCTATTGGATAGGATAATTGCTAGTGTAACAATTTAGGGTTATCATCATAATAATTAGATCGGTCATAAATGTGTAATGTTTGCCAGATATTTAAATCTTGAAACAGAGGACCGTGATCATAGGCAGATGACTGTGATGCATGAAAATAAGGAAATTAGTACTGAATATCGATCCCCAACGGCAGTTAGTTAGATCCCACAAGAGAAAACGGCATGTGATCCCGACAAAACGAATGCATACAGGAAATGACACGCGCACTGCAAGTCCCAAAGGACGGGACCGGAAATGCGACGTGCTCAACGCTGCGTGAGCATCGTTATTAAAAGGAAATTAGGCACCAAATACCAGAACTCAAAGAATCACGGTGCGTAATGACCCCTCTTCTCTGTATCTCTGCTCGCTTTCTGTTACGTAAGCGACACAAGGGAGAGGCGCTGGCTTATTCCCCACCATTACTGGTGACGGCTCCCAGCCTGCTGTTTGACAGACGTCACAAATGCTAGTGCTGTCTCTGCATAGACATCTGCAGCTCCGCCTCTGCCATTCGCCTCTGACTCCGTTCCAGGAGCTGTCCCGCCCCCCCCACCCCCGAATCCGTATTTATCCCCGCGTGCTCAGTCACTGTCCTGCATGATCGTCGCTTCGCCAGAGGCGTGCAGTGGGGTCGAGGACCTCCAGAAATATAACCAAATAGACATCTTGGCGATAACCGAAAGAAGAAAAAGGCCTTAGACATCATGACATCACAACAGAGAGGCAAATTTGTGAACAGGCACATGCAAACACGCGTTTCACGCAGCAGTGTTCCCCGTCACGGTTCATTATGGGCCTTGACATCCCCAGCAAAATAAGGCAAGGCACACCCCCACCCCCCCCCACCCAGAACTGCAACACCCATGACAGTTATTGCAGGATGGAAGAGGGTATCAGTTATTAGGTCCACCAGGTACAGCACTAATCAAAGTCAGGTCTGGCCAATCGAAGATGAGCAGAGCAGAGGGATTGCAGCAAAGCCGAAAGCTGATCCATTCAGAAGAGCCGTGACGGGGCGGTCCTTTGATCCAGCAGCCTCGACCCCCTGCGATCCCTCTGAGAAGCAGCTGCCGGTCGATCGGCTGGGAAAGGCCACAGCGTTCCTGCCCGCGTATGACCGCTCACACATCGTGTGCTGCTTACACGCTCGTTTCCCCTGCACCCTCTGAATTAATGCAGATGGATTTGGCTCTGCTCTGAGTCCTCCAAGGATTGACCGCTCATTAATTATGCACTCTTTGTCTTTCATTGAATGCTAGCCAAAGACCGGGCCGACGTCACATAGACCGATGTCACATAGACCTGCACAGAAGCATCGAGCTGGACGGCAGGGACGGTAATGAGAGTGCTTCTAAAAGCACGCTGCAGAAGGTCCTGGTCAGGGTTCAGCTGCTGGACCGGCTCTTACACAGAGGGCGGCTGAGCGGAAACACCAGCAGGCGCAGAGCGAGCCCCCTCACCTCCACCGGAGACAGCTGGCCCCCTTAACAGAGAGCCAAGGCAGTGTGACACTCCACAGCCGAGACTGGGCCTCTAACATGGACACTGTCCACCTTTCATGTTCCCAACAACCTGTCAGGCCAATTTTGGGATGCAAGCGAGGAGCCAGCCTCTGCTCCTCCAATCAGCAAGCAGCCAGCCTCTGCTCCTCCAATCAGCGAGCGGCCAGCCTCTGCTCCTCCAATCAGCGAACAGCTGTCTGGGATAACGGCAAACGATTGCCAGCCTGAGAAGTAAGGTAACCTGACACTGGCTCCCTGACAAGTTCAGGACAGCGGTCCGGTATAAGGAGGGGAAAAGAACGCAACTGGACTGAGGAGGGATACTGGGAAAAAATAAACAAAATAAAACAATAAACAAATAATAAGCAATAAACAAGCAAAAAAAAAACAATAAACAAACAGTCCCTACACTTCAGAAACGTACAGTTTAGATGATCCATGATGCCATTTACAAATTTATGCTTACGATTTAAAAAATAATGCATACTTTTAAAATGCCTCACTTTCCCTTATAAACCTCATTTAGATTTTGGTCAGGGAGTACAGAGATCCCCCCC
>JAODLC010000133.1:23923219-23952382 GCA_026781145.1 Hippopotamyrus pictus | reverse complement strand
AAAGCGCCGGCCGGGGGGTGTTTTGGGTGGGGGGGGGGTGTGTTTTCACTGCGTCTCAGAACCACAAACCCCAGTTCCCAGAAAGCATTTCATAGCTGCAGTGGGAGAAAGAGCCGGAACAGCCAGAGTGTTGAAGCGTATGAGCGCTGCATCCTCAGGCACGGGACAGAGGGAGGTGTGCGGCAGGAGGTGGGGGCAGGGACGCTCTGCGCCTGTCATGGTCACCCCTCCAGCTGCTGGAGCACGGTACGGGAGAGGGGCCGCCGGCCGGGGGGCACCGGGAAGTGCACTTCAGCCCTCGTCTCCCCTTCCCTCCTCTCCACATAATATCTCCCAGCAGCTGTGGAGCCTCCAGCATCTCCTCTGGTCCTGCTCAAAAAGCTGACACCTGGAACGCAGAGGGAAAAAAAATACATGTAGGAAAAAATATAGCCCAGCTTCCAGAATATTCTGTGGAGAATCTTCCTCGGTATGAGCAGTAAGAAATAGATTGAAATGGGAACACGGTGTTTATCTATACTGGGTATAGATATTGGTGGTGAGACTCTACTTGATAGGGCCTTGCGGGGTGGGAAAAAATACACTATGTTAATGTGTGAGGTGAGAAGATTATGTAAGTCTGTCAGTTGTGTAAGGCTTTCTCTCAGGAAATAGGCTTCCCAAGTTCTACAAGCTGACGGATTTCTTACAGTAGGAGTTGCCTTTGCGAGCACAGAAATAGCCAACCCTATCACAACTCCTGTCCTGAAACAAAGGTATATCCACTACCATACAGAAAACAAAAATATGGACCAAAAAAGTGTCTATCATACAAAAAAACTGCTTAAGAGCTTCTCACAGCCTTTATTTCACTAGTCCTATCTGTTGATCTTGATGTACTTGTTCTAACCGGCTTTCGCCACGCTTCCCGATACTATGGTACAGAGAGGAATGACGAGGGATTCACACACTCCTAAACAAACCTTTCACACACTCCCGACGCAGCCGTGTGCAGATCCCTCAGGTACTCCCTTATACTTACCCTTCTTCTTCCTCTCACGGATCCCCGCGATAGGATGTGAAGCCATACATTAATTGTCGGAAAGCCCCGGCGATATGGTCATCCGCGCACAATATTGTCTGGAGCCGAGCGTGGATGCGCCGCTGTCTCATTTAGGTTGAATGGCTCCGCTGTGATGGGGATACCCGTCGGAGTCCGACCAGTCCCAGCGCTCCCAGCGTGAACTCCTCTGCGCCCCCGTCACTGCGTGTGTATGTGGATGAGTGTATTCTATCCTCTAACTTATTGCTACTGTCCCTTCTTCTAAAACAAGGCGGTCTTCTCTGGTCTTATCCCTTTTCGAGATGTAAAAAATGCAGCTTTTCAGCGCCGTCATTTGCCAACAGAAGACGCTTCCGCAGCAGTTTCTGCGGCAGAGTATTTAAACTCCTATCCGAGAAGTATCCTCCCCCCTTCAGATCGCGCCTCCTATAGCGTATAGCCGTGCTATTATCTCTCTGGTTATTTGTATTTTTTAATTTTCATTTGATGTGCCCTACAGTCTGGCGACTAGCAGTCCAGACATATCACATTTTATATAAAATGTTGCAAATACAGTTTCTGAAATGAAAAAGAGTCTAACATAGTATTTACAAAGAAAAAGACGCAGAAATGTCGTGTTTCAAATGAAGCGATACTAGTATTTTAGGTTAAATGTGATACCCAAGACGAGGAGACTCAGATATAATGTTTCGGATGAAACGCTGGCGTGCCTGGTGGTCCCTTTCCGCAGCCGAGGGTTTGATATTACTTCGGTTTTCTTATAATAATCATAATTATCGTCGCGACTCGATCCGAGCAGTCATGTCCGCGGCACATGTGTAAAACTGTCCCGCGTTTCTCTGTCTTCAAGCACAAAAGGCGAGTTAAAGTCCACTGGTGCTGGGATCGGTCCTAGCATGGGAGCGCTGGAGGGGGACCGGGAGCCATCGAGGTCTAATCTCTCCACCTCCAGCAGCACCAGCACCGTCGCACCTGCTTCCCGCAGAGCTCCAGGGAGGGAGGCTGCCCGCTATGCCAGTGTCCGGCGCCGACAGCCCGTGGTACGGTGGCACCCTGCCACCCTGCGCATCATTTCGCCTCCAGCTGACCACTTGTGGTGTGCTGAGGGAAGCTCTATATGTGGGATACTACTTCACCGTTCGCATGGCGGCCATTTGCTCTCTCTCTCTCTCTCTCTCTGCCGATTCCCCTTTTTCCACATCACGTATACAAAACAGGAGTTTGTGAAACAGGATGTGTGACGCGTTATTCTATCTAAATACATTAAATAAATTTACACATGCGACGGCATGCACTAGCGTTCTGTCCACACACACGAGCCTTTTACTCAGAATAACCACCAGGGAGTTATGGATTTAAACGTGTATAACATATAACAGTTCAGGAACATCTAACACAGAGATAATAAGGCTGCAGTTCCTGGAGCTGAGACAAGACTGTGGGTGAGCAGCAATGTGCGGCAATGGAGTAGGAGCGCGTGCACACTGATACTGCAGACAATGCTGACACTAATACTGTAAGTTCCCACCAAAGTAGGTACTGACACTACAGACACTGGTATTGCAGCCACTGCAGACAGCAACACTACAGGGACTGATGCTACAGGTGTAAATAAAGCCAGGCACTGACAGTAAGGACGGTAACACCACACGAAATTACACCGCAGGGACACTAAAGCTGCGGATACGAGCACTGCGGAGACTGACACGTACATGCGCAAATAAAGCCCGCAAATAAAATCAGCCATCGATACTAGAGAAAGTAACTCTAGGTTCACATAAAATACTGTGCAAAAGTCGCAGGCAGTCAAAAGAAATGCTTCAAGCTATTTATCTGGGTAAGTGCACATCTGCTCAAAACAAAAAAACACAATTTAATATTAGAACATGTGAAAAATATGTTCTAACGCAATAAGTGACACAATAAAAATTGTAAAAATTTCTTCTGTTCTCTAAAAATTGTTGATATCTAAATGGATGGCCAAACCAGTCCTCATGGGGCACCCCAGCCGTTCCATGTATTAATTAAATTTCACCACCAGCTCACGTAATTAACTTAATTACTTAAAAAAGTCAAAGACATATTGGCCCTATTCACGCCTAACATTAACATGCGTATCGACTGACCGCTTATAATCGGATCTCACTTTCCCGCACTTTATTTAAATAAGCATGTAAATCAGTACCGTATGCAGAATCTGCCAAACATTAAAAGAAATATAAGAAATCAAAAGCTATCTGCTCATTTCAGGGTAACCAAAACGCTTACAATACTTGTATCGAACGCCATAATACTCAAAATGAAATGAATGTAATATCTATAAATAGATAAATTAAAAAAAAATTATTTCAATAATTAATGTGTCTTTTATTAATATTTTTTTTGTAATTCCATAAAAGATATTTCATGTTTGTCTTCTACGTATAATTTTTAACTTGTATTTACTACAACGCTGTGATTTTCATTAGACAGTCATTATTATGAAATATCATTTTAAATAATGTAAATGTGATTACTTACCGAATGTGGTCTGAGCGATCCGATCACGATGCCTCCTCAATTCCATTTCCTTCTGCGTTCATACCTGTAATTATCGCTGTCCACTTGTAAAAGAATCACCCAGGAAGCAGGTTAATACCAGGTGTGAACAGGGCCTTTGATTAGCTATAGGAGGCGCGCTAGTGGTTGAGTTAAAAAATACACATGTGGATTATATGGTTGCTACAAATAATGGGGTGATTTAAAGGTTTTGTAATGGCTAATCTAACACATGTTGACAAACATAAGACCAACATTACATCTTTTTTTGCCTGCTTGATGTGTCATCACCAAAGGCCCTTAGACTTTAGTGTAGTATTTACATTGCTTCATAGTGGCTCTTGTGTTACTTTTAGCTGTGTTAATGCTATGCAGGTGGTGGTGATGGTGGTGTGTGTGTGTGTGTGTGTGTGGGGGGGTGGGGGGTGGGGGTAGGTTCATGGTGTACACAACCTCTCAGCTGTAGCCGACACCATTGACTGTTCCCTAATCACGGGCCTTCAGCTTTCACGCTGCTCAACATCTGTTCACGGTGCCAGAGTCCACTCCAATGTCACCGGGTTATGCAGGACGTTTCTGCTTTCACGTAGCCAAGCCCAAAAACTCACGCCTCCATTTCACAGAAAAAAAAAAAAAAAACGTCTAAAAATTCCTCCGGAAAGTGGAAACCATACAAGGACTGCGGCAGTTTTTTTTGTTTTCACAGTGGCACAGCAGCCGAGGGAATGATGCTGAATAATTACAGCCATTTAGGGCATACGGTGATACGGTGAGAGGGTCATCTGCGGCACTCCTTCTGACTCCTGCTGAAATGAAAAGCTTCTCCCATCACTCAGAAGCTCAAGCACATTTACTTATCAATGACAGATCATCTCCAGCGTCATCCTCCTGGAAAACGGGAAGATCTTTTCAAAGTCAAAATATTCCTACAGTCCCTGTGTCCTGCTCGTACATGAATGTGTCCTGCTCTTATGTGCCTGTGTCCTGCTCTTACATCCCTGTGTCCTTCTCATACGTGCCTGTGTCCTGTACTTGCGTCTCTGAGTCCTGCTCTTACATCCCCGTATCCTGCTTGTACATGCCTGTGTCCTGCACTTACATCCCTGATTCCTGCTCTTACAGCCCTGTATTATGCTCAAACATCCCTGTGTCCTGCTCATACATCCCTGTATCCTGCTCTTACATGCCTGTGTCCTGCTCGTACATGCCTGTGTCCTCCTCTTACATCCCCGTATCCTGCTCTTACATGCCTGTGTCCTGTTCTTGCATGCCTGTGTCCTGCTCGTATGTGCCTGTGTCCTGTTCTTACATCCCCGTGTCCTGCTCCTACGTGCGTGTGGTAGGTGCCTGTGTTGACTGCTGTATGGATATCTCCATGCAGCGTGTACACCCATCCCCTTACACATCAGTGCCTCTTCACTAGTGCTCGCTCACTCGCCCGGAGCGTACGGCATGGCCCAGCACACGGTTGCTGTATGAGAGGCAGAGAGTGCGCTGAGAATTCGCGTCCCGCCCACACCAGTCGGACCTCATTATTCATGTGTTACAAAACGAGCTCTCTTCTGCGCTCTCTGCGGCTCTCCTCCGCCTCTCCAAAGATACGCTCAATCGCCGGTATGAATACATGATCGATGTGTGCACACAGACCTCATGGCTGAAAATGAACATTGCTGCAAAAATCAGACAGTCCAGCATTGTGAGTAATGAAAAATGGTACAAATCTAGTTTGCTAGGGAGCAAACAGGAGGTACTGACTCTCCATGTGCGGTACCGCCCCCCAGTGCTACCTGGGATGGGGCGTGAATCGCTCATTGGTAATGGATAACCTGTGGGAATGGGTGCAAAAGGAGCATGCAGCAACAGCTGCAGATCATTCCTCCCTGGTCATTACTGTGTCTCCAGCAGCCTGTGACTGACTGCGTCAAACCTGGTGACACTTCTCCGTCCTTGAAGGTTTGCGAATCTGAAATGAGAGTGTGGAATGCATCCTTAGCGTGTATTATTACAGCGGAGTGCTGTCTCTGCTGTTGCCCGTCCCATCCCTTGGACCGTGCAGCCTGTCCCCTCAGAGGCCCCGGTCCTTCTGGGCAGGTGACCGGAGGGCTGAATGTCAGACGGGTGAAGGCAGGGCTACAGGCAGCAGTGCACCTTGGGGCAGCCTGTCGATCTTGTCAAGGTGCCACAATGCAGGTCTCGACCTTCACAGTTGCTTGCTAGGGACTCATGTCTCTTTTGTGTCTTAGGGCCATGAGGCCTGTATTTTACAGTCTGGCTTTGTAGTTTATGGTTTACTAGCTTATCTTCTGCGATGTTTGTCCCGGATTAGCCAGTAAAATCATGCTACTTCAGTGCTTTATGACTTGGTAGTTTAATTGTATGAATACATTTTGTTCCCTTCTTGTTGACGCATGTCAAAGACATCATCATCATCATCAACATCATCATCAACATCATCATCATCATCATCAACAACATCACCATCATCATCATCAACAACATCACCATCATCATCATCATCATCATCATCATCATCATCATCATCAACAACATCACCATCTTCATCATCATCATCATCATCATCAACATCATCATCATCATCATCAACATCATTATCACATTGCTTCTCCTGGTGAGTGTCATGGTGACCAGGTCAGCCCAAACCTCTTTTTCCAAAATCACCAAATCTAGCTCCTTCAGAGGGATTCATAGATGCTCTCCAGCCAGCTCGGAGATGTAATCTTACAGAATGTCTTGGATCTGCCCTGGGCTCTCTATCCAAGGGAATATGTCTAGAACAGCTCCTTTTGTAAACCAATCCAGTGGTGTCTTATGATGCCCGAACCACCTCAGATAACTCCTCTAAACCTGATGGAGAGACGGCTCTATTTCAAGTCCCCCCCCAGATCTCTGAACTCCTCACCACGTCTTGGAGAATGAGCCTAGAAACCCTGAGGAGAAACCTTGTGTGAACGAGCTGAGGTCAGGGACGCGGGGTGACCATTAGACCACCATGGATTATATGTGTCCTGTGTCACACACAGTACCACGGTCCATTCTGTAATGCTTTTATTTTGTCGTAAGACATTACAAAAACACCACCTTGGAGAATCATGCTAAATAAAACCAATGGCGGCTTGGAAGCCAGTCAGCTTTGAATTAAGATTCAGGTTTCAAACTTCCATTATTTAGGATTACATAAGGGTCTCCTCAGCTGCTTCTGGCTCATCTTCACTTTCAGATATTGCAGAACTAATCCCTCGACTGCAGTCATCAGGGAAGCACTCTGCGCTCAGCAACGGGTTAAATCATTTAAGACAAGCCTTCACTAGCTCAGGGGTAAGGCTGCTAATGATCTTCTTTCATCTAATGCTGTCAGCATGGTGAGCTTTACTTTATTTCAGAGACATGAGATGTTCTGATTATGCTCCTTCTGAAACCAACCAATAATGCGTATCTTTGTCATTTTTGATTGATGGTTCAGGGGGTCGATGAATAAATTGGGGTTGAATATAATATCAATCTGGCGTACATATTCTCAAAAATGTTACTGTTTTGTTCCATTGATTTGTGCAGTTTCTGTCCGTTAACCAGTCCTTTGTACACCCAGCTGAGGGGTACCGGAATCGTGACGAGGCAGGGGTCCATATAAGCGATTTTATTTGACCCAGTGGAAGCTTGTGAGACAGAGGAAATGGGGTGAGAGCTGCTGAAATCTGGCTGTTCCATTGCCCACAGCTGTGCCCTCCAGGAAAATGTCCTGTTGAGGAACAGTGTGTTCTCTCAGCCATGGGGTAGCAGGGATAAGGCTGTCGGGGAGGAGGAACCAGACGTCAGTGATGTTGGCTGGAGAGACCAGATATGGCCGTCCTTAGGAAAGACAGAGTGCTTTACTTCATTATTGTCAGGGGAGAAGCACTCTAGTATTGCACTATTTTTAATCAGGAAGAATAAAAGTATACTGAAAACTGAGGTGGCAGGAAGTCAAAATGAGAATCCAACAGAGTCCACTTTGAGGCTTCTGTGAGATGACTGCTTACCGGAAAGATCTAAGAAATGTGATTCAAAAGAGCAACTGTCATTCTTCATCGCAGTGATGTCATTTTCACCTTGAAAAAATGGAAGAGACAGATCTCAGAACAGATTTTCCGTTCCTCTTGGTCCCCCAGCACCGGAGAGCTGTTGCCAGACAGTTATCGCCACATTCTTCATAGCCCCAGTGCGTTCAGTCATCAAGGGGACACGTTTGTCAGCTGTCAGCGGATAAAAAAGGAAACACGCCTCTATATTACGACAGGTATTTACCACAGGTATACCTACTGCATTCTGAACATCAACATATGTGTAATATGAATAAGACACCACAACAGAAAATCTGTAATCTCGCAAGCTTACAAACATTTCATAATTCAAAGAACCACTTCAGTCCAGAATGTATATCGTATGAACAGATTTTCATTTTCTAAATGAAGCGGATATGCATAAATAAAATGGCCTACTGCTTTTTTGGGATAAATGAAAAACTGTGAAATAATATGACCTTTCTTAATATCACGTGCTTTGCATGAGCCCCATGCTAAATTCTAATAAACGGGAAACTTAGCATCTTTATGTGACAGCTTGCGTTTCACATTGGCTGTAATTTCATTGCTTAGCTATGCACAGAAGGAAAAAAAACACCTCAATAATGGTCCTCTCCAGCTGGCTGGGCGGCCGGGGGCATTACCAAGTAAAGCCTTGATCTCTAATATCTTCTCTGGCAGATAATTTTTAGCCTGCGTAATGAAGCTGTTATGAAACCACCCCAAAAGACAGCAGCCATTTTATCTGATTGTCAATAAATATGAACAATGTCTTCTCTCAAACTCATTGGAAGGTTTTCCCCACAGCATATGCCTGTGTTGTCATTTCAATATGAGTTTGAGGTGACGCTGGCTTTTCATTGCCGTATTCCAGTTTTCTGTTTTTCTCCCACTGGTCACATGACCTGCCAGCCCGTGGACACGCAGTCAGATGATGAGTCTTGAACTCATCCAACCATCTTTCTTTTCCATGTTTAGGAAGCCCCTCACTGTTGCCTGGAGAAGACTGGGCATTTTGGATCTGATTGGACAATTTTTAAGTTCCTTTTGCTTTTCTCTTGATCTTTATTGGCCAGGGTTTCACTGTTTACATGGCTCCTTTGCCTTTGTCTCGATCTGATTGGACCATCCCCCTGACAGGCTTCATGTCTGCAGTGTTTCCATGGCCACACTTTCCATTCGTGGCTTCCCCTTCTGTGGTGAACGTTACTCCCCCAGCGTGTCCAGTTCAGGTTCTTTGGCCTTCCATTATGGGTTTCATCTTGCCCAACTTCATAATAAATTTGGTTTAACTGGGCTCATAACTGAATGGCAACTGTAATGTTGTCTATCTTGAAATCTCTCAGTGATCAATGGAATATTTATCTACCCATCCATCTTTTAATTGCTTGTCATGGCCATTGAGGGGGAATATTTTATAACTTCTAGCTAATTTGAATGCTAATTAGCAGTATCAGTTAAGGTACACAAATGAGCTTTCGAAAGCTTTCACCTGTAACATCCTCTTCTGTAATCTTCAGCTCCTAAACGCTAACAGTGGTAACATCACGAGCATTTTGTAAGTGACCAATCAAATGTCATTAATTAAAGTGGTTGGAGATCCAATCCCATTTAGCAGCTCAGCTCCAAAGGACAGGCTTGCACAAATGTCTCTGGCTTCAGTCATGACTGAGCAGATGGTGGAAGCGCTCATGCCACGTGGCATTGGCAGGGCAGAGAAGCGCAGGATGGACCACTCTCCCAGTCATTGATACCTTCCCCTGATGCCGTCACCTGCCTCAGGTCTTTTCCCCTGCATTTTGCCAAAATCAGAAATGGAAAACCCCAGAGATGAAGAAAGATGGAAAGGGAATACCTCACATGGGATGGAATAATATGTGGAGACACTGGGAATTCTGAAAGCAGACACGGAGCCATTGGGCATGGAGGAGGAAGAGATGGCAGGTCCAGGATGTAGAAACCGTAGGCAAACAGGGGAGGAATATGGGAAACCCAAGGTGTCCTGGCCAGGCTGGCCCTACGTGTCTCATCTAAAGGGTTTGGACATCTCCAAGTTAGGTGGAGCTCAGTGTATGAGCATTATGTGTGGGTGTAAGTGGATGGAGGGGCCTCTGTGTGAGCTGGGGGTGCTGGATGTGTGTAGGCGGAGCTTGGACACACAGCGAGCGGCTCCTTCCTTCCCCGCAGCCCTCCACTGCTCATTCCCGACATGCCAACAGGAGATTCGGACCCGGAGCATTCCCTTCATTCCCCCATCGCTGTTCTGATTCCCCCTGCTTTTCCAAAGGCACCTGCCCGCGGTGTCAGGACCCGTTTCACATGCCGCCTCGTCCTCTCCGTTCTTACGCCATGTTTATTCTTTAAATCTCTCCCCTACAAGCTCCGCCCCCAGGCACTCCCCTTGCTCCTCACCACCATTAGCTCTCGTACCTTCCTGGGCTGCACGTTTCCCAGCAGGCCATTGCCGTCAGTGCAGTGATGCTTACCATGGCAACGGCAGAAAAATCACCACACTTACTAGCAGATACGGAATGGCTGGTTGCACTGCTATTATCTTTTTCTCTTTTTTCCTTCTTTCCTGTCCTTTTCTTTCACTATCCTCTTCATTCGCTGCCCTCTTCTTCCATATGTCCTTGTCTCCTCCATGTCCCCCTCTTTCTGTTTTCCATTTCTATGTTCCACCCCCTCTACTCTTTTTCTTGCAGAGAAGATCCCCATCCCAGCCATACACGAGAATAGCGATGCTGTCTCCATGTAAGATCTTTAAAGAATCAGCATCCTGCTCTGGTGTAATTCTGGTCTTTAAATTCAGCCTGAAACTAAGACACAAAAATAATAATTTTGTCAGTTAACGAATCGGAGCACATTATGAACGACCATTTAATGGAGGGACATGGCGACCTCATTGTCTCCTACCTGTCCATCCTTTCCGGCGATCATCTTTCCCTTCCAGAGGACATGACCCCCCCCTCCTGATTTCACCAAAAGTACAGATATTTAGTTTTCATTATCTACTCCTATCGTCCACAGAAAGGCACAAGGGGGGGGGGGGGGGGGGTTGTACAGGGGACCAACAAAAGGTCATTTTTACCCTGATCCATGCTGTTCCTGTTCTGAGACAGCCTGCACCCTGCCAATGTCCCCCCCACCCCACCCCACCCCACCCCAGGTGCCTATTTCCAAATGGATAGCTGCGAGCGTGATTCCTGATGCCAGCCAAACAAACCCCACAGAGAAGGACAGCAATTTTAGCTTCCCAGCTCCATTTAGACCTCTGAAAGGTTTTATCAGTCCCTCCTAGTCTTTGCTTTTCCAGATTAGCATCAGAGACAGTGGATTTTTTCATTTTTCTGGAACATCACATTCAGCTATGAGGTACAGGGACTCCTAACATGTCGCCTTGTGCCCAAAATGGGGGGCTTCCAGAGTGCTGTCAGGTCTGATCTGCTGTTTACGCTTAACACTGCACCAAGTGCAAGCGGTAATTAATTCAGCTGTTTCCCTTTGATGCAGCCCATATTTAGCGCTAGCTCCAGCTTTATTATAAATGGGATCCACTTACCAGCCTGTGAATCATCATATCTTACCCTAGTGTTTCCCAATCCGGTCCTCGGGGACCCATAGTCAGTCCATGTTTTCGCTCCCTCCGAGCTGCCTGGCAAACAGTCCACAGTTTTGCTCCCTATCGGGAGCTGGGAGGGAACAAAAACATGGACTGTCTGTGGGTCCCCAAGGACCGGATTGAGAAACACTGTCTTACCCACATGTGTCTTTTCTCAGTCTGAGTGATTTAATTAGAATTACATGTCACATGAAATTATGTCCCAGGAACTTTGTTCAGCTTTGATGTGTTTGTTATCATCCCACTAAGGCAAGACGCAGCAAGGAGTGTCTAAGGGAATGACGTAGGTCAAAGTCTAAACAGTGTGGCAACTGAGACTGTCACCAGAAGATTAATGTCCCCTGAAGATTCCTGTCCCCTGTTCCATGTCCTCCTGCAGCCTGCATTAGTGGGCACTGTGTAAAAGTGGGACAGCCTAAGAAGCGGTGACTAGACCTGTGAACATTGCTGGATATTTCGGATAAAGGCAACAAACAAATTTAAAAAATCCAATTTAGATTAAACCCACAGGTATTTGGTGCTAATATCCACGCTTTTATATTTTCACATCATAGACATATAAATAATAATTTATTTAGTAATCAGGAGCCAGCAGAAAATTAACTCAAGAAAGCAACGCATAAAGAGTAATTTATTCACCGTTTTACAGACGGGCGTTAGATCATGTGGGAGGAAGCTGGAAGATACCCACATGGGTCCAAGAGCAGTACGACAACTTAACACACCTGGGTTCGAACTCATGACCCTGAAGGCATGAGGCAGGAACGCTTCCCTGTTATTCATATGTGCGCCGCCCTGCTGGTCGTGTTCTTTACTGAATTGGATTACCTCATTTAGTCAGCCTTATCCATTTCATTAATTCTGCCTTATAACTGGGGGGGTGGGGGCCGCACTACAGCTGAAAGCTTTTTATAAACTTGGGTTTTTTTCATGAATCCCCCCCCACCCCCGGAACACCACATCCATTTTCCTCATATGTCTAATTTAAATAAAACCCACAAATAAATGCTTCTCATTACTATTTATCCCCAAAAATGTGCTTTGCTGCATTAAGTAAATACCCCTGATGTCTCCCAGTTACCCTCCTGGGGTATTTCACCAAGAGCTTCCCGGTGAAAGGGAGATGTTACGTAAGGGCCGGATGAAGGGATGAACGACGGATCAAGAGAGACTGACAGGGAGGGAGAGAGGGCAGATGAAATCAGAGGGAAGAGTTGAGATGAAGGGATGGTGAATCACAGGCATTCAGGACACTCTGCCAGAGCCCACACACTGCCTCCGGAAAGAGAGAGAGAGCGAGAGAGAGAGAGAGAGAGAGAGAGGAGGTGGGGGGCATAGGGTCAGGGGAGCAGCACAGGAAGCGGGGGGGAAGGGCAGGCGGAATAGCATGGGAGCCCCCCCTGGTCAGGGTGAGTGGACATTCTGTCACATTTCAAAGGAACAGCTTCCTAAACCCCCTTCCTGTCCAATCTGACAAATTCATCAACAGCCTCTTGTGTGAAGAAGATCCAGTTGTCCAGCCTCCGTGTTTTTTTTTTTTTTTTTATAAGCACTTGACAAAGCGTTGGGTTTAGCTCCATCCCACACCTACCTCCAGCATCCTTCCTGAGGTGTGATTTTTTTTTTCCCAGCGAGACGGAGGGGGCGGCAGGATCCGGGGACACTGCTGCGGTCAGGTGCAGCCGCTTCCGCATCCCAAGCCTCTCACGTCAGCAGCTGCCAGGGCTGGACGCCAACTCTGCCCGCCGATGCCGGCATCTTCTCGCAGACATCTCCGGAAACAGATCTGCCAGTTTCGCCCATCTCCTTCCCCCATCTCCATTCACCATGTCCCTGCCCCACTTACACTGCAGTTTCTACTCCCTCCTGGAGTTCTTTTTATGTCTAACCTTTGATTCTTACTTTATAAAAATTCTTTTTAACATATACAGATAAATGTCATTACCAATTTGATTGGCCAGGAAACGTTTTAGAAAGAGTTTGAAAAAGGTTTTTTTTTTTCCCAGAATACACTTTGGAAGTTGCCCCAGAAGAGGTTGTTGCCAAGGGAACTAACAGGGAAAATAGCCCTTCCATTAATGTTGTAGTGAGTATGGCAGTGTGAGTCAGTGCGGAGACTGACGAAACCTACAAAAAGGGGACTTAAGAAGACAACCGGATGTGAGTGCAGTGGATAGCTACTGTGAAAGGGGGTTTCAGGGGTCGTGGTTCTGTGTTTGTGGGGGTTCTGTAAATATATTGATTTACTATCTGTGAGGATTTTGTTTTAGCTATGTGTCTTAATCTGGATTGAGGGTTTTCAAAAATTGAGATAATTCATTGAAATAAAAAATCAAAGGTAACCATTTATTAAAAAAATTTTATTCCCTGTTTTCTCTGTTCTGTTATCCCAAAACTGATGCCTATCAGTATCAGCCCCCCCCGAAACACAACTTTCAACTACGAGGAAATGTGAAGCATTCATTGGTTGTGAATAATCTTTTGTCAACAGACAAATGGTCACTGCTCAGTGAACATCAGTAAACTCACCTCTGTTCTTCTCAAAGCTGCGCTTAGGAGATGAACTGACATAGACATGTAATGTGTGGAGTACTGCCCTCTGCTGGATAGGAAATAACATCACAACTTTGAAATGTCACCTGTGCGACTCCCTAAATCAGGGGTCTCCGACTCCGGTCCTGGAGAGCTACTGTCCAGTAGGTTTTCTATCCTACCTGCCTTCTGATGAGCCACACCTGTTCCTGGTATTTACCTGGCTCAACAGAATCCAACCTACTGGACAGTAGTTCTCCAGGACCAGAGTTGGAGACCCCTGCCCTAATAGACCTTCTTGATGTTTGTAAATAAATAACTAAGGCAGTACAGACAGAATGAATTTAACAGCCTCTCATGTTTAAGCACTTTATTTCAGTACCTGTAATATAGTTCATTTTCAAACTCCCTGTAGCATCCAGAGACAAACAGTAATAATACAGCATTAATGAAAACAAAAATCTGTATAGCTGTTTTTATATCTGTTTATATTCACATAGGTACAGGCCGCTGAGGTGGGTGTGGCTGCGACTGGCCAATCAGGATGGGAGGCTCACGTGCCGGGTGGGTCATTTCTGGACAAAACCCCAGGCTCAAACCCGTGGCTAAATCACCGGCCCAGCATGTGCCCCCCCGCTCCCAGGCCTCAGAGCGGAAAATGGCCCAGTCCAGCTGGCCCCATGTCCCCCGCACGCCTATTGCTCAGCGGCAGTAGACGCACGGCGTGGTCACGCTGCAAAATCAAACCGTATGCCACAGCAGCCTTCCGCGTCGTGCCAGTGAGGTCCGCCCCCGCCCCCCACCCATCTTTTCCAGAAAAAAACCCAGCACGGCAGACGTAGGGAAACAGATTTTGTGTGGGCATGAGCAGGCAGAGATGCTCTGCGCATCAGCAGTCAGGCTGTTTCTCTCAAGATACGGCCTGACATGTAACCAGCTAGCGTTGGCCCGAATCATTGCCCATGTATGAATCAAAATACGTGTTCTTCAGCTTTTCTGAAGACATCACAATGTGTTTACAAATAGACAGTCCTCACAGAGCCCCCACACCATTCTCTGTTTCCACGTCTCTTAAACAATGGCAGTAATGTGTCAGAGAAGTATAAAAAAAAAAATAAACCCTTTACATTCACGGGAAAATAAATTGCTTTAAACAATACAGAAGCTTTTGGCATTTTTAGACATAATCTGCTGGTTAGACATAAGTAGTTGGCTGTGAGGAGATTATCCCCCTAACAAAGTATTATATATAGATTCTGTAAGACCTCATGGCTTCATCAGTCCGTGGTAAACAGCACCTCAAAGGCCCTTGACACAACCTTGGTTACCAGCGTGCCTTCAACTAATGCATAGAAGATTAATATTAAAATGCTCTTTAGCCTCCTGAGGAAGGGGGCTATCATGCAATTTAATAAACGGGAGAGGGAGAGGAAAAAAAGGTAGAGGGGGGAAGAGACAGAGAGAGAGGGGCAGAGAGTTGGAGGGAAAAAGAGGGAGAGAGCGAGAAGGAGAGAGAGAAAAAGAGATGTGGATGTGGAGAGAGGGGGGAAAGAGAGGGAGAGGGCAAGGGAGAGAGAGAGAAAAAGAAGTGGATATGGACAGAGAAGGAAAGAGCGAGAAAGGATAGAGGGAAAGGGAGGGAGAGAGAAACAGGCAGATTTCTTAAAGAAGTCAAACACTAGGATCTATACTGCTTTTTTTTCCTACATTAAACATATAAACAAAAAAATAACCAAATCAGATCAGGTCAAATATTTTTCCTCATCTGTATACCACAGACTTCATTTTGGCATGCTAACCATTCTTTGTTTACAAGCGTTTAACAATTCCCACTGAACACCTTCCTATCCTTTCCACCACTCTTCGCGCCCAAGGACGCACTAGGGGTTCGCTGGAAGCTGAGTATTAGATGCCAGGAAGGAGCGAAAGTTATGGAAATATCACTGTATAAGGGACAGCATTTCACAGAGTCGAACACACTGATCCACAGAAGACAACCGTTAACGAGACGATCAGAAGAATTCTGACGATTTGCATAGTGCATAAATTGCGCTTTTCTTTCAAAGCAGAAGAAGCGTACCAGTGAGATTTTTGGGAAAACCCAGGCCAGCTCTTTGTCCAAGGTGCATGTAGTACTTAGATAGGCTTATATTCCATTTTACAGGCAGCATTTGCATGACCCTTCCTACAGTGTGACGCCCCTAGGGCATGATCTGCTACAGCAAATGGGGCGGCACCACGTCCCATGGCCAGAACGTTCAGGGACAGGATGTTAGGCTGTGAGCTCGCTCACTCCCAGACGCTAACCGAGAACCACTGCCCTACTACTGACGCAGCACTGGACACATTGACCAGTGCCATACATGTTATAGTGCAATATTTACCTCACAAGGCTATTCCAGTTCTAGTGGGGATTATGCATTTACAGAGTGAAGAGCATGGAGAATGCCCAGGTCAACAGATTCATGACAATCTCTAGGTTCAGGAGCCTGGGAAGCTGATGTATGCGGAGTGTTTAAGGGGCAGCTGATTGGTTTAACCACAGCTGGGTTTTGTACTAGTCATGTTACCAACCTCTAACACAGTGGTCTCCAGTCTTTTTTGCAGAGAGCTACATTTACAAAGAAAAATGTCTGGGGAGGTATCGAGTCATGATGGTACATTTTGCTGACCAGAAAAGGGGGAGAGGGAGGTGTTGCAATGGATTACGAATGTCAAAGGGGCTGAAAAGGGTGATAATCTCACAATGGACCCACCAACAGAACTGGGCCTTGTTATGGACTGGGTGAAACTGCGGCCTTGCTGGGTTTCTCACTGGGCAACACCTCAGTTGCTCTGTACAGGGAGGCGCTACTAGAAATTATGGATCCCAATAAAGTATATCATAACAGGTCCTCTAATCAAGACCAATCCAATTATGCTCCAAATTTTTTAGGGTTCTTGTCACTCAGAGGCCCTCGGAATCGTCCTAGCTTCGTCCCCCTTCATGGTGCCTCTGTCTGTACACCATCACTAACCAGGGCATGCAGATTTCTGGGAGAATCAAGGCCTCAAAACCCACCATGGGCGGAATTGCTATGTGCCGTCGATAACCAATGTCGATGACGAAAACCCCCGCCCACTGTGGATTTTGAAGCCCAGATTGCCCTGCAGTGACAATGGAGGGTTCACAGTCCTGCTGAACATGTGGGCCGACGCTATAGTAATGTAAAATTTTGTGGGTTCATGCTGGTTGTGAGGCAGACGTTACTGTCCCCGTCCGTCTCGGTCATGTCTCCTTCGTCCTTTTTCTCCACTCGGTTTCACTCGTCTGGGTCTGAGCCAGAGCCTCCCCCCCTGCTGGCTACTGTGGCTTTGGACACACTAGCCCCTGATTCAGACCCCAGCTGTGCTTTGGCAGAGAGAGCCCCTAATTAGGTATGCACTGATGGGCGGGGCTTTCCATGCCAGCTGATGTCAATGGCCCACTCTGGTTCCTGTTATTCCACCTCCATGGCCTGTCCTTCCCTGTCCTTCTTCACCCCACCGCCCCCCGTTGGCACCCCCCAGTGTCTCAGCTTAGTCCCACCCCTGTCCATGGCTTCTCGCACCATCTTCCTCTGCGCCCCCCATCTTCCTCTGCATCCATGTCCATTTCAGGGCTCCTTACCCCACCTTCCCCACCCTTGGCCAGTCTGTCTGTACCTCACCGCCTTTGATCTCTGACTCTTCCGGGGGAGGAAGGAGTCAGAGACACCTACTGCAGCCACACCCGGGTGGTCAGGATGGAGTGGGGAGAAGGAGGGGGCTCTGCGGGGATCACGGTCTGCGGGGGGTGAGGAAGGACAGTCCGGCATCACATTTACGCACAAAAACAGCAGCACCAACAGATCAGCAGCAAGTCACAATGCAAATGACACTAGGGAGGCAGAGAGCCACTGGGGTGAGCAGGAAGAAGAAGCAGGAATTTGCGGCTCCTGACTAAAGCCAGTCCAGCTGACTGCATGTGTTTAGCTTACTGGATCCAGCAATATCCCAGAACTAAATGATTAAATGGCTTCAAAGAAGAATTCCAGGACAAGTTGTAAAAATCAGAAACTACATTTCTTAAGAAGGTCCAGCTCCTCACATGTGATGCTGTCTTTTCATTTTCTAAAGCTTCGTCTCATATAAATCATTACAAAATCGACAAATTGATCGGCATGTCAGTGATCTGCAAAGCACTTTCAGGTTGGTCCAAATGCGAGCCGTTTTTGTATTTAGGTAAGAACTGGACCTTCTGCCCTATTCACTCCGGAGAAGATGGAGGTTCTGTTTCTCTGCAACTCGCTGCCTATCGATAGGACAGTCCTACCCCTTTAACCGCCGTGTTTCGCCGGCTTGACGTGTAATGCGACTTAGTCAGACTGCATGCCTAGGATGGGGAGGAGCGTTAGAAGGAGAAGGTGTAGAGTAAAAAAAATGACAAACTAACAGGAACGGTTACCAACCGCATGTTCTCTGTCCGGCCGACGACATAGAAACAAGGCTCGCCCAGTTTGGAGTTGGTCATACACAGCGACAAACTGGACAGCTCCACTGGGAGGGGCGAGGGGGGAGGGAGAGCGTGCGGGATGAAAGAAAGGAGAGACGGACACCCAGAACAGGACACAGTGAGAGAAGTGAAAATGCAGTTAATACACTGGATAAGAAAAAAAGCCACCACAGAAAATAAGAGCCCCCCCAAGTAAAAGGTTACATAAAGAGGTCAAGGTGCCCAGGGGTCCTGAACGAGATGGGAGATACGACAGCTTAAGTGACTGACATGATGTCACCTGATCACGGGACGCCAGATGAAACAAAGCTTACAGTTAATTCTGGGAATAAACAGCTAATTAATAGGAAGCTATTCGCGGCCCCTGTCAAAGCAGCATATAAATAACTAAACAAAGCACGAAGCCTGCTCGGCTCGGGCACCCACCGCTGGGATGGTACCGTTGTGTGTCCTAACCCCCTCCCCTCACCGTAGTCAGGCACGTATCCATTTCCCTTCTTCAGCACCAGGTGGATACGGTGCCCCCCCCGGCGGATCTGCTCCACGGCCTGGCTGTGGGTCATACCTGCCGTGCTGTCGCCGTTGATCTCCACCAGCTGATCGCTGACCTGCAGGGGTGCAGAGAAGGGCAGCTATCTCAGCCGTGGGGACGCACACATACTCAGATGCAGGCACGCACATGCTATTTAAGTTCATTTGTTTGATTGCATTCATAGATTTTTATAAAAAATGAAACTAAACTTGTTCCCTCAACCTAAAAAGTAGCAGATTTCACCTCATTGTGGGGAAATTTGGTTCCTGCCACGTGGTTAATACAAGCCCCCACACACACACACACACACACACACACACACACACTCACACACACTCACACACGCACACACACACACACACTCACACGTACGCACGCACGCACGCACACACACACTCACACATACACACACATGCACCCTGAGACTCATCCATCCCGGTGGAAGGCTGCCTCTTTAATGCTGAAAGCTTTGGCATTTCATTCCGATGTGCTTTTAATGCTAGCTGTAAAACAGCACTCTTCATCCCAGGCCCCCCCAGATTCACTACAAAGATTCATCACCACCATACCCACTTGAAGCAAGGCAGCCATTTTCTGTCCAACCTCTATCTGGGTAACAAATCTAGACACAAAATCATGCAACAATTTCACTCCTCTGGAGGACAGACAAACTCCATATACACACAGACACACACAGACACACACACATAGACACACACAGACACACATACACAGGCACACACAGACACAGACACAGACACACACACACACACACACAGATACAGACACACACACACACACACACACACACAGGGCTGGGAAAGGAACCACATCTAAACCCCCTTTTTAAATGAACCAGCACCCACCGTTAAAAATGAAGGGCACGTGGAAACCTCTTAGAGGTACAGATACAGCACAAGGACCCAGATCCTGGTACAGTATGTGGCTCCAACCTGAAGCTCACCTGTATCTTTTGGCTTCGAGAGGCGGGGCCTCCTTCCATGAGCCCCAGCACATAGAGACCCATGTTGTACTCGCTGCCCCCCCGCAGGCTGAATCCAAAGCCCGTGGGGCCCCGATCGAGGTCCACGGTGTAGTACTTGGAGTCCTGCTTGCAAGAGGAAGGTTGGGGGAGGGTGGCAAGATAGGAGGGAAAGGTCAACAGGGGTTGTGATGGAGAGAAACACACACAGGGAACACGACGCCGCTGGTATGGATCTATTGCCGATCCACAGCTCACCTTGGACCGCAACCTGTAAGTTCTCCTGGCTCTGTAGGCAGGCTCAAGCGCCATGGACTCGGAGAGGGCGGAGGAGTCTGCGAGAGAGCAGGATGCCGAGTCAGAGGGGAGTCCCCGGGGGGGCGTGTGTGGCTATGTGTGTGAATGCCCCGGTGCCATGTGGCCGAAAGCATGTCGCCATCACAGAGGGGAATCCCCAGTGTTACGCACAGCTGACTGCGCTGCGGGGCACGACAGTGAGGCGCAGCGTGGTGCCGGCGCGCCGCAGCATCTGGGTGACCTCGCGGTGTGGCAAGGTCGCCACGCAGCGGCCCTCCACCGCCTCCAGCCGGTCGCCGGGACGGATCTGCCCGCTGCGAGCTGCTGGGCTGCCCCTGCGCACCGTTACAAAGCGATGTGGCAGCAGGGGGGGAGCTGTGGGGAAACGGGGGTAGGGGATCAGCGGGAGGAGGAGGAGGAGGAGGAGGGTGAGGAGGGTGAGGAAGAACACTGGGTCAGAATCGGGCGTGAGACTGCCAGGACAGCTGACCGGGGACCAGGCTGAGGATAACCAGAGAGCCAAGGAGCCAAGACTCCACACTGTAAACACACTGTTATATTATGTAGAAGAAACCAGGCTGTAAATTAGCTGTGACTCAGTTTACTGTATAATGGTTCAATGGTGCTTTTCATTATTGGTAATTGCAGCTCTTTGTGGCTTGTTGGTCTATATGAAAATGTAGCTGAATCGCTTGCAATACAACTAAGTTCTATTGTTTTTAAACCCCTTGCGGATATCAGGTCCTTATATATGCACCAGCCCAGTCAAACAAGCCAAGAGACCCGACCAAATCGCGGGGGGGGTCTATAACACGGCCATCCAGACCATAAACCACAGAGTCAGCTATTCACTGCCCGCATGTTATTAATAAGAGTGAAAGCAGACTTTCTGCTCTGGCGGCTGCTGTATTAACTAGTAGTCAACAAATAGCAATGGACAACCAACTGGGTGAAATCAAATCAAAGGAAAGATTTAGAGACTGATGGTTACCAGATCAATTGAAAGAGATTTTCGGGAGGAGGGAGTGGAACTTGGAGGTAATGAAGGTGATGAAAAGGGAAGGGGGGAGGGGGGAGGGTGAAACGGAAGCAGAGCTGGACATGACAGGAAAAATAATGAGACAAGGAAGGCCCTTAGTCCCAGATTTAATGAGCTGAAAGGCCTCGGTACATATGATGGAATTATTTCCATCGTACTGTAAGCTTATCCAATCGAACTAGTGTTTGTCACTTCATTTGCATATGAGCGTCACATTGTAATTAATATGCAGCCAATCAGCCAGCACCACAAAGGAGAGACACGGCAGGGGTGCGGAGGGGAGGATTCACACTGATCACCAGGATCACCTGCTTTCTGGGTGGATTCTGAGTCCATGTGTGCAGCACAGAAGCAGTGGTGATGTCTGAACACCGCCAACACTGACGCACACGAGGACTCACTGCCCTCAAATTCGGGACGCAGATACAGGAAAGCTGCTTAGTATGAAATTCACCTCCTACTGACTCCATGACATCCACTTGTGTCATCTCACCTGAATTTTTACTGTTATAAGTGACTGCAAGTAACATGAGACAGGAGGCGTTCCTGACAAGCTCTGGGACGTTTCTAGACATAACCTGTTTCATATCGTGCTTGGGTGCATTTAGAAAGACACAGCAGGGAACAATCATCTCGAAATGGAACACGGCCGTTCATATTCCAACACACACTGCTACAGTTTCTCTGTGCTGCCAGCATGATTATGTAACACACCAGTCCGTGTAGACAGCACCCACACACTTAACCATCCATGTAGCCCAGGCCAGATCATAGCACCCCGTGTCCCCCTGGGAGTAGCCCTCTGGGAGAAAGCTGTAGAAAGACCCTCCCCTTCCTGCCCTTAGCCAATGAGGTGAAAATTCCTCATTTTCCCTAGAACAATGAATGAATGTGCATGTCAAGAACGCTAAGACCGTACTTCTGGTTTTGACAAGACTGGCCTTGCTAACGAGAACGAACTTGGAGCACAATGAATCATGGGACAGTTCTCGTTCAGTGAGGATGCAACTGATGTATCCTTGATATTTGGGACGGAACAAGATCGACACCCGGGGATTTTTACTATCCTCTGTACTTCTGTTCCTGAGTATCCAAACTGGTCTTCGGCAATGGAAAATTATGTAGTACGGATACACGAGAACACAAGCATGGTAAAGTACACATATTGAGATTCACCCAATGTGACACTACGATGCCAAAAGAACATCTTTCCAACATTACATCCAATTAAACAAATACAACAGTCCCGTGAATTAGATGTCTATTAAACAGTATCAGCCCATCAAAAGTGTCTGTCTTCATGTCTTCAGCAGGTGAACTTAAACTTACACTAACTTAGACTTGATCAAAGTCAAGTTAGAAAGGGATCATCTGTCTTAAGGTCTCTGCCTCATCTATCGTGACATGCACCACGACTCAAGCAATATAGAGCTGTAAATAAAAAAAACAAATAAGGATTTAAATGGGTCTAAAAGCGGGCTTTTCCTGGATTCTGAACTAACAACACAAACACTGAAATTATTCCTGCACAGAATAGACGCGTCACGTTTTCACCTCTCTACTCTAAAAACAACAGCGCCAGTCTGGCACAAAGTGGAGACCTTAGAGACCTGGGTGACATTGAGCAGGAAGCGACCGCTGAGGCTTTGGCAGGAATGGGAGGATGTGAGCGTGCTGTAACGATGTCCTCAAAGTCAGGCACCGTCACACGTCCGTTTGCGCCGCACTGGCTAAAGGTGCTGCTGCAGGCTGGATTACCGCACTGCTATACGGCCTTGAGAGTCCGACACTGACAAGAGCCCAGGGGAAGCTCAATGGTTCAGGGGCCACAAACAAAATCACCCACGTGCATCGACTTCAGGCATCAGAAAGACTTTTCGGGTAGATATTGGGCAGTGGGTATAATAGTGTTTAAAGGAATAGGTCCAAGTGGCAGGAACATTCTGCCGTTAAACCCTTCAGTAAGGCGGTTTGTCCTAACCCTAACCCTAGTTCTCAGTCGTTAATCAGAGATTATACAGCATCAGTCAAAAGTCTAGAAACACCAACTGAAAATCACTTGGTTTTCAACAAGATAAAGACCCTAAGCACACCTCAAGATTATGTAATAAGTATCATCTTATGAATAAGGAAAGAGATGGACTGCTATGACAGATTACCTGGCCCCCACAGTCCCCCCGACCTAAACCCTATAGCCAGCTTGGGATGAGTTGGATTGAAGAGAAAGAGCGACGCAGCCAACTTGTGCCCAGAACTTGTGGAAACGCTTTCAGAACTGTTGAAGAACCATTCCAGGCGTCTATATCTAGAAGCTCATACAAAGAACACCAAGAGTCTGCAATGCTGTCATTGAAGCAGAAAGGGAGCTAAAATTTCACAAAATCCTGAGATACTGAACACTTTTCTTGGTAGCTGCAATAATTGAAGTTCATTATTTCATTGCTTTGAAGCCTTTTACAGGAGCGGAATAGCAGCTAAAAAGGAGACAAGTGCATTTAAACCAGGTGTCTTTTGACCGGCACTGCATGGATGTTAACTTTGGGAATGATTTTAGAAATTGAGAGAAGCACTAAAGACTCTTATTGTCTACTAACATTTGGTTGTACACGCAGGGGCACCAAAGCAGTGATGGATGACAATGAATGCGATTATGCTCTTGTTTTACACTATTACATGACATGTAGCAATCCAAGCTGCAAACTTCACTGCCTTTCTACCATGTTGTCAGCATTTCCGCCTGCCGCTTCAGCCGCATTTGATATGCTGGGTGCTGGGTGAGGGGGGATGAGTGGGCTTCAACGGGGGCATCCGAGCGCCACGAAGAGGGCAGCAGTACCAAACAATGGCAAAAGGAGTGTATCATTTTGTAGTTCATTTACATTTTATTTATTTAGCAAATGCTTTTATCTAAAGTGACATGCATAAGGATCTGTTGTGCTGATCCTGGGGTTCGAACCAGCAACCTTCTGTACACAGACATAATGCTGATTCACACGCCACCCCTTAGCATGAGCAGCACCAGAAATTAACCTGCTTCACTCGCCTGAGGCAAGTAATTTAGAAGGGTGAGAACAAAAACACTAACTGAACAACTAACTGAACAACCTGAACCTGAACACTAGCCCGCTGGCTAGGAAACAAAATGCATGCCTGACTATATCTTTTACTCCACTAACCCAGTTAGCTGGCAGCAAAAATCTGCACCCCTGAGTATGAGGAGGTTCAGTCATTCCACTTCTACATCATACCGGCCGCAAACGAATGGTTAAAACAGGAAAATAAAAGCTTTGGCTAAAGAGGAATTTTACCAGGCTGAACAAAACTAACTTAACAGGTTTTCTGTTCTCAAGCACAATAGCAGCCAGGAGCGAGCATGATTAACGCCGTATTGGAGTGATAGCATTGTGGCTAAGCTAACTGTACTTGTTGGCCATGTGGGGCCCCTACTGCTGCCCCCTAGAGCCAGACACTAAAGCCATAAAACATCATGCACCCCAAAACGAGTAACAAAAAAATCCTCTTGGGGTGAAGGCGTCTTTAACCAGTGTGAACACGACAGCGATGATGATAAGCAGGAATGTGGGTGGAAGATGTCGGAGATCAGAGGGATCAGAGCTGCTGAAGCAGCTCGTTCAGGACACCACTGTGGGCCACCGTTCGGGAACCTGCCACGGCCGCCGTCACCCGCACGCGGCGGACGGTGCCAAGTCTGCCGGCACGGAAATGGCTAGTAGCTGCGCTTCTGTTGACGTCCCCTGGCGTCGCAGATCTTGGCCCTGAGTGTGAAGCTCTGTCATTCTCCTCAACTGGGGGAGCACACTGGTGACACATTAGCTGATCCAGGATCAAGACAGTGGAACACCAACCAAAGTGAATTTCATAGGCTACAGAAATGTAACCTAGGAAGGAAAGTCACAGTACTGAGTTACTGAAAACAACCATCAGTACTCAGAGTCCCGATAGCAGCCTCTATGCTAACCAAGCCACTTGCTACATAGTTACTACTGTACAACTACCCTGTTCACTTGGATCACTTAAACACGCTCAGGCAAGTCATGCTGGCTACACATATAATTAGGTTCTAGTCATGAGTCATGAGTTTGATTAAGAGGTAATGATATCACTGCTGTCCCACCCAGCAATTCCTCCCTGTTTGATTTCAAAATCACAGAGTTGAGCGATGCGATGCAAATTACCTGACGGGGATTATGGGTAAGAAGACCTCAATAGCTGAGACAATCTTGCATCTAAGTGTGAACTTACAGTAGTCATCGTAAACCTTACATTGGACACAGACTTCGGTGTAAAACCCTAAGGAGACAATTCAGAGAATGATTCATTACTGTGATCCTGTGTCTACAGGTGGTGCGGTTCTGATGCAGACATCGTCATTGCTAGAATATCCTGAAGCACAGTTGACTCATGTTAACAATTACAAAGGTGTCATGTCTTTATAAAAATCCCAGAGTGTTTAGTTGTGATGAAGGAGAAAAATGTTGTTTCATTTAATTAAATTAACTCCCCGTGCTCATGTACCACTGGAGTCTTATTGAAAATACCCAGCTATACAGACATATTTTAAGTTAAAGTATACGTTAAATTTTTTCTTTAACTTCCATAACTGGCATGGTGCATGGTAACATCTGACACCCCCTGCAAGCCACCATTTGTCAGACCCAAGGTGTCCAAAGGGCGTTATTAGGATTTATGATCTGGAGCCACCATGACAATGCCTGACTGGCAGCTTCCAGGGATGTGAATGTTGCTGTAACGCTGCAGTTGCTGCTCCCATAGCATGAACTCACCCATATTTTTGTCTGTCTCAGAAACCTTCAATTCAGGTCGCAGCGGATTTCCAGATAACGTGCCCAACATGTAGCTGAGCTAAGCTGCAAGACATGAACTAGACACAACCCTGGGGGCGATGTGACTTCGAATCCCTCTTCAAATCTTACACAATAATAAAAGACTTAATAAAAAATAAGATGTCTTTCCAGATTTTGCAAAAAAACACAGGCGATTCGAAAAACTTGAAGTTTCATATATGATGAAGTACAAATGACATCTTTCAAGTTAATGGTCAAGAGAGAGCCACCCTCTGACCTTTGACCTTTTACACTGACGTGAATCTAATCAAGAAGCCAAGGACACATAGAAACTGTGAGGAATGACACCATGGAGCAACCCTTCTACAGCTACCCTGTAGATACTGTCACGACATCGTCCCCAGACCCCAGAAGCTACAGCCGGCGCGTCCAATACCCAGGTTACTGCCGACCAAGATTAGAACCACAAACTGTGACCACCTGTCAAAATTTCAGCACCATTGTTTTGGAGCAGCTGTCAAAAGTCTGCCCAATCATAATCCTCCGTGCCTGGCTCCCACTAACAGCCCCAGCTGGCTCACATTTGAGGAGGCTTCGTCAAAAGCTAAGAGGAAGGAGAAGTTGGGTGAGCATCTGGCTACTGCCTATAGCCTGGCTGTAGTGCTGCAATGCTCGTGCCAACGTGGCCGAAGTCATGACCAGACCGAGGCCAACGACTGGCCAAGCCCATGCAGCTCCCCATCTTCCCTCCATCCGTGATCCAAATAAAAAGGTATTTCTGGGGAAATTTTCTAAACCAGTGTTTCCCAATCCGGTCCTCCAGGACCCACAGACAGTCCACATTTTTGCTCCCTCCCAGCTCCCTATTGTCTGTGGGAGCCACACACTGCCCAACTGGGCTTACAAGGCAAGCATCCTTCCCAGGATGCTGAAGAGATAGGAAGCCATCTGAATGATCTCCAGGGCTGGGAGGAAAGAGTGCTCCTTGACCATCAGAATGTGTTCTCCTCTAACCCTGGCAGGACACACATCACCTAGCATCACATCCAAACCTCTCTGGGGGTAGTTGTTCAGCAGTGGCCCTACCAGCTTCTGGAATACCAGAATATGGGTGACAGAGAAGGAGGTCCAGAAGATATTTCAGAGTCATTCCATTGTCATGGTGCCCAAGTGGATAATACCTACCAGTTTTGAAATGACTTTAGCAAGTGGAATGAGGTGTCTCTGTTTTACAAATATTTCATGGCAATAGCTGATGAGCTGACAGAGGTTAAGGAGGACCCAGTACATTTCCACCTTGGACCTCAACAGTGGGTCACAGATGAGGTTGCGTGGCCACACTGAGCCTACATCGAAGCCTATCCAGATGACGTCAACCATACGAAGCATCATCTGGGGCTTTCTGAAGCCCAATACCTTGGCTTTTGGTTTGGGTATGGACTCCTGAAGCCCCAGCAGAAGAAGATCACTGAATATCACATGGCTAAAAGCTAAGACACAGGTGCGTGCTTTCCTACTGTTAAAGGGACATTATGGGCCTTTATTCCCTTCTTCCCCATCTAGGCATTAAAGAATACCCTTATAGCCAAGCTGGTCCTCCTCACCCATGACACGACCAACCTTTCATCGTGCAGCCCTGTGTTGGCCAAGGATTTTGATGGGGAGAAACACCTAGTGCTATACCTGAGCAAGAATCAGCAGGCAGAGAAGTGGTATTCTGCTGCGGGAAGGGAATCCCTGACTTGCAAGCCGACCTAGAAAGTTCAGGTACAGAAAGTAAAAATTCTTTCCAAGAAGGAAGGAAAAAACCTTTCCAAGATTTTGCTTCAACCAAACAGTTCTTTATGAATGTGACTACTCAACTGATTGGTTGTAACAAATCTCGGTCTGGATTTGTATAGTCTGAACCTGAACCGTGTACCTCTGCTTGCAAGTGGGCTGTCATGGAGCTACGATACTTCTTGCACAGGCAACACTTTACCCTCATCACGGACCATGATGCACTCAAGTGCAAAGACAGGGTCACCTGCTGGTTCCTGTCTCTCCAAGACTTATCATTCCAGGTGCAGCACTGCCTAGGAAGAGGAAACCAACACCATCTGAGTCAGGGTGAGACTCTAAGGAGTGTCACAAAATTGCCTTCAGAACCTGAAAACTGTAGCTGCTCCGACCAAAGTGCAGGTGGCTGCCAACTTCGGTCAGCACCATGGACAGCAGCCACCAATCAAAACTGCAGTGCCTTTGTTTCGGACCTGCTGACAAAACTAGCCATCACATTTAGGAAGGCTGTGTTCCTGCAGCCAGCTACACAATGTATACTATTGTCACTCAGTACTCAATAGATTTCCCTGTAGAAAATTAAAAATATTAACACCAACATGGATCCCAGTGCAGGACCAAGAGGATACCGATGTGTCACAGCACATGAATTTCAGGGAGAGCAGTATAAGGGGAGGAGTCAAATCTGCTAAGCCCATCCCCAGAGGGAAGTATGGATCACAGTCATTGGTCAACCGCAGACATACAAATGAGAGCTTAACCTATCACACAGATCATAAGTTGACAAGCATACAAACAATAAGAAGAGAAATCCTTCAACAATTCGTATCTCGATCTAATGGTGATATGCAGCACTTTGCCACTACAGCTAGTAAAGGCACAGTGAGCAGCACCTACGGTGAATTCCGCAAAAACAAAAAGCAATAAATATGGTTGGAGCCCTTCAGAGTTTTCATGGCAGCCTCCAGCCACTTGAGCACCGCTCCGTGGATTTAAAATTGCAGCGGTGCAGACACTCCAAATCCCACAAAAAGATTCCGTGTTAATGCTCAAATCCAGACAGATGACGATCGATGACAAGCATTAAAAAAAAAAATCCCAACCTCTCCTCACAAGAGAGACATTATTGTGTCACTCAGAGCGTGTGGACATATTGAAAAAGGCAAGATACCGAGTCAGAAATAGGGAGCAAAAGGTGAAGACATTAATCCGCGGAATGAAGCGGATCCCTTTAAAGCGTGAGCAGAGGCATACCAGGCAGAAAGCGGAGGAGAGAGATGGAGGGATGGACATACAGAGGATTAAACAGATGTTTCTCCAAAAGCCTGGGGAGGGCAGCAGATATAGATGGGAGGGGAGAAGACAAAGCGGGAAGAACAGCT
>JAODLC010000133.1:23904753-23916134 GCA_026781145.1 Hippopotamyrus pictus | reverse complement strand
ACACAGAAATTCACATGCAAAGATGTAATGTTGGCTTGTTTCTTTAGTGTATAGAAGGGCATTTTATATTGGAAGGGCCACTCACTCCATGTAGCACGGCTCCCCCGAGTCACTGAACGACAGGTCCCAGCTTTCCGGCAGGCCTCCTGGGCCAGCGCTCGCGCTGCCCCCATTCTCCAGGGTGCTGCCGTCTCCGCCGCTGGAGTCCCGGGATTGGCTGGGGGACAGGGTAGTGGGCGGGGCACTGCTGGCTCCCACCGAGCCCGCTGAGAGCACCAAAAGAAAGACACAGTTACAAAAAAGAGAGAATAATTACCTAAATGGGAAATTATCAATTACAGGGAAGGCCTTCTGGACTCTACGGTGGTCCAAAGAGGCCAGAAAGTACCGCGTACCAGACAGCCCCGAGTCCTCCTCGCTGTTCTCTCCCTCTTCTGCCGCCTTCTCCAGGTTACTCAGGGATTTGCTGCGGGTGCGGAAGTTCCTCAGCAGGTTACGGTGCTCCTGATACGTGATGGGGGGGCTCTCCGGCCCAATGTGGACTGGCCGGGGGGTGCCGTAGTAGTTTCCTAAAAGGGGTAGGAAGTAGCAGACGGAAGTGCAGACAAAAATATTGTGGTCATTGCAGAGTTGTTATGGAGGTGAACTGTCCATGTGTGGAGATGACTCACGGCTTTTAAAGTCAGTGGATGACCTTCAATCACCCATTATCTGAGTAAATGATGACTGGAAAAATTGCAAATCATTTCGAACAATAAAGTCTAAACAACACGGCTCCAGGAAATACTATCAGTGGGTCAAACCATAGAAGAAAAATGTTGAGAAGTAACCTTGAAATCAAGACTCAAGACTCAAGCAAACACAGGTTGCCATTATATAAGCAGGGCTCCCAGGAGAGTCGTGCAATAAAACTTCCTATTTTTCACCTGCTTGCCACAGGATGGCGCTGCAAAGCCAAGCCCCCAACACTTTTAATCCGTGGAAACTTTCAGCCTCCAGCTGTTAGGAAGTGAAGCTTGTGATTCATTTGAGTGCTGCTGTCGCTAATGCCCACGCCGGCGGCGCCAATCTGGGAGGCCAAGTGCCAGCGGCTACCCAACGATGACTTTGAGGCTTTCAGAAAGCCGTTTGTCAAAAAACGAGGCGCAGGAGAACGCAGCAAAGAGGGTGGAAAATGGAATGGAAAGGGAAGCAAAAGCCGGTCGAAAGCAACCAGCAGGGGGTGACAGGCAGCGCCACAGGGGAAGCCTGAGAGGATTTAAATATTGAGCAAGTGCTGCGTCACTTCACAGCAGCCGCGATGGTCTGTGATGCTGTGGCAGGCTCCCCCTGCTGTTTCAGGGACAGAAGTGCCGCACTGTTAGGCAGAACCCTGCTTTTACTTCAGTTACTACGAACAGAAACTGGACTCTCCGTAAATGGAAGACCTGTCACGTCTTTCCCAAGGGTCACACTCGGGGGAATTTCAGGCGACAGGACCCATATGCTCACCTTTGAACTTGCCACTCTCCAATAGGGCACCGGACTCTTCCAGGGAGAAGAATTCCTCAATGGAGACAAAGTTGTAGTCCACTCCAGAGATCTCTCCATCCCGTGGTGGCCTGGTTGTGCCTGCAGGGGGTGCCAGATAAACATATTTCATATAATATAATATAATATAATATAATATAATATAATATAATATAATATAATATAATATATCATTAAGATTATATTTCAATGCCTTGTTTGGAATCCACCCTTGGTTAATTCAATTGATTGGACATGACTGCAAACCTGACACACACCTGTCTACAGAACATCACACAGCTGACCATGTATATCAGAGCAAAGACCAAGTCATGAGGTTGAAGATTTTGCCTGCAGAGCTCAGAGACAATATTCTTACGAGGCACAGATCTGGAGGTTACAAAACAATTCAGTAGCATTTTAGGTTCCCAAGGGTAGAAGAAGTTGGGAACGATGAGGACCCTTCCTACAGCCGGCCGCCTGAGCAAACTGAGCAGTCATGGTAAGAGATGGAAGTAAGAACTCGATGGTCACTCTGGCTGAGCTCGATAGATCTTAGTGGAGATGGGAGAAACTTCCAGAAAGAATGCAGCACTCCACCGATCTGAGCTCTACAGCAGAGTGGCCAGATGGAAGCCAATCCTCAGTAAAATACACATGAAAGCCACTTGGAGTTTGGAAAAAGAAACCTAAAGGACTCTCAGACTAAGAAACACGGTCCTCTGGTCTGATGAAACCAAGATTGAATTGCTTGACCTCACTTCTAAGCATAATGTCTGGAGGATTCAGGCACCACTCATCACCTGCGCAAAACCATCCCAACGGTGAAGCATGGTGGAGGCAACATCATGCTAGGAGGATGGTTTTTCAGTGGCAGGGACTGGGAAACATGACACATAGGAGGGGAAGCTGAATGGAGCAATATACAGAGATATCCTTAATAAAGGCCTACTCCAGAACGTTCCGGACCTCAGACTGGACAGCAGGACAATGACCCTAAGCAAAGCAAAGACAATGCCGGACTGGCTTTGGGACAACTCTACGAATGTCCTTGAGTGGCCCAGCCAGAGCCCGGACTTGAACCCAATCGAACACCTCTGGAGAGACCTGAAAATAGCTATCCACCAACAGTCCCCATCCAACCTGACGGACCTTGAGAGGATCTGCATAGAAGATTGCAGGAAAATCCACAAATTCCAGGTGTGCATAGCTTGTCAAGTCACACCCAAGAAGATGTGAGGTTGTAATTGCTGCTAACCAAGTACTAAAGAGTCAAAGAGAGGTTTCAGTTATTCTATTTTTTATTAAATTTGCAAACATTTCTAAAAATACTGTTTTTGTTTTCCCATTACGGGGTACTAAGTGTTGATTGATGGTGAAAAAGTAATGAAAATGTTTATAGGATTAAGCTGCAATATAACAAAAAGTGAAAATGTGAAAAAGTCTGAATACTTTCGGAATGCTCAGTGTGTATATATATATATATACATAACCAAGTATATCAGGTTTCTATATAGACTGTAGCTGCTAAAAAACATAAATCATAACATCAAACATCCAATGGATAATATTTATCCATCCAGCGGATACGAATTTTTGCAGGAGAAAATTATGAATATTTAAAAAGTCTCAATTTTCACTGAGAAAAAACAATTTTGATACAGATTATTCTGTGAGTGAAATGTAATCAGAGAGAGAACTGGGAAGATGAAAGACATTGATATGTATCAGACTCAGGCCAAAATCAAAGTGTTTGCAGAATGATGAACAAGATGACAAGTTGCTGTTGAGGGGATGTGCAGCCCTGAAAGCAGATGACAGGAATGTCAACAAAGCCACAAGCTTAGTCCTAATTCTGTCAGCCCTGGCTCAGCAAGCAAAATAAATTGCATGACTGACATAGAAAAGGATTCAATTCATGCAGATGCACAGACAGCTTTGAATGATGTGAATTCACTACAAATTTAATGCATTGTAATATTAAATAAAACACATGGTCACTCAGGATTTCTGTTTTAAAAAGGGTGTCAGACCATCAAGATTTGACTGGATACAGTATCTGTATTACCTGGGATATGTCAGACAGATTTAGAGATTGTAAGAGAGCATATAGTTTATTTTTATGGAAAAGTAGTAAAAAACAGTATGTATTACAAAGTCCTTAAACAGTACCTAATTACTACACGGCACTACAGACAAACAGGCACCTAACTGACAGCAGCAGGGTATGTGGGTTGTCAGGTGTGGGGAATCCTCTTTAACTCACCTATAGGCACCTTAAATCCACAGAGTGTAACAAAATCAATAAAACAGGTGGAGGGGGGTGAAGAGCTGATGGGGATGGTGGTCTGACCTTGCAGCTGGAATGAGATCTGGCCCCCATTGTTTCGAGATGCTTCTCTGTCAGGGATTTTTCGATCCCACCAGAGAAATTACATTTCTGTCAGCTGTCAGAGGAGGCCGCTTGCGTCAGGATAGGGGTCCAGGGTTGCGGGGCGGCCGATCCTACAGCAGATGACCCGTGAACTGAACGTGTCTGGTTTCAGAAGGTTCCAGAAGGAGCTTCTTGGCAAATGTGTCCTTCAGCAGGATGCCTGACCTGGATTTCTCCAGGAGAAACTGTCCTATTGTGAAAACGTGCAGGCTCCGGGGCTAGCGACTGAATGAATACGTGTCTCTGGACTTCCTGTTTGATGGGGCAGGATCCAGGGTGAGACTGATTAGACTGAAGACTCGCCACTTTGGCTGCTAGGCTAATAATAGGTTGTGTCCCTATTACTTTCAGTTCATCAACAACACAGGACGGCCGTATTAGGTTCATATTGATTAAGGACGGTGACTTTCTATGAACATGGAGAAGGACTATATTTACATGCGGTAAATCGACTAAAAAAAGCAGTGGATCCTGCTAAAAAAAGCTCTTGCACATCTGAAATTACACCCGGATTCGGGCGGCTTGATGTGTCCAAGCAGTGGCTTCTCCCAGAGATCACGCCTCTCAGAGGACAGCGAGTCTCACCCCAACGTGTTTGCTGATCTTCATTTTTGCTTCTGGCAGTGCGGGATGGTGTTGATCCTGAAATGAGCTGGGGGCTCTGAGGCTCTGGATGGTAAAGTAGACAAAGATGATCTCATCTGGCTGCCCACTGTGCAGGTCCGTCCAGGCTTCTGTGCTGCAGCCTCGATTCATTGACCCGTTTTGAAATCCTGTTATGTTTGCTCCCCCCGCTCTCGTTTTCCACCGCCCCACCCACCCCCGGACATCCTCCTTGATTTACCTCCCAAACGCCGGGCGCTGATTCTGTCGACAGCCGCCCGGGTCCTGCCACTGCATTTCCTGCGCCGCGAATTGCACCTCGTACCATTCCGGACCCATCAGCGTGAGCTCAGGCCCATCCGTCCACATGACCTACTTTGACGCGTACGGGCAGGGTGACTTGCACCGGAGAGCGGTGGCTGTGAGGGCGTGAGTGGGACATTATTCTCCGACTCCGCCGTGCCACTACCAAAACGTAAACAATAACGCCGTCTGAGACCTCAGTTACGCGCAGACAGTGCGTGCTAACAGGTCTGCGGGGAATCCAACACGTGCTCCTCTATCTGAAAGCCAGCCTAAAGGCTTTTGTCTTAACGCGTCCTCTGAGTACCGGGGATTAAAGCGTTTAACTGTTCTCAGCCGGCATCAGAATTAACGGGCGGCGAGCCTCCGGAGAACTGACTGAAGCAAAGGCACGTGCATTTATCCACATCGAAGGTGGCTCACAGAGCCACCTGTGAGGCACGAAGGAGCCACCGTCGGATGATTCAGGCAGAGTGGGAACAGGAGCGGGAGCGGCGGGGCAACGTCGGGCACCGCGCTCCATAAACACACCGGTGTGACGTGCAAGGGGGTTGCCATGGAAACAACACCCCCCCCTCCCACCACCGACCATGCACCAGTTTTAGGGTTACAGGTGCATCGGAGAGGCAGCCAAAAACCTATCAGAGGCAAAGAGCAAAGTCACACGCAGGCAGGAAGACGCAGGGGCGCAGAATCACACTCAGCAATGATGCCTTCTCTGGACATAACTGTGCAGATCCTGCTGACACACCAAAAACAACCAGCAGGTGATCAACCAAGGGAAGTCATCTTTTCTACAGCCAGTCATTTGCTTCAGTGTGCATGTAGGGTACGCCTGGTACCTGACAGGACATGTCTGAAAGTGCAACCTCAGTCCTGAACCTGAAGTCTGAAAGCGTAGGTAAAGAACTAAACCAGGCTTCCAACATTTCAGGTGGAATCTTAGTCCAAAAACCAGCAACTGAGTCTATAAGAAGGCCCAGATTAATAATGCAGAGATGTGATGGAATAACAAAGGGTGTTCCTCAATATGCATACTTAACCATACTTGTGTTTTCGTGTACCCGTTTTACATCATGTTTCAATGAACAGAAGTCCGGAGGATTGTAAAGATCCCTGGGTATCAAATGTCAAATGTCAAGGATACGTCGGTTGCATCCTCGCCAATCAAGACCAAGGATTCTAGGAAGGCAAGCTAGGAAGACTGGTCTAGCAAAGACCACGAGTACGATCTTTGTGCTCTTGGTATTGAGAAACACCCAAAGACCGGAATCGGAAGGGGGGGGGGAACTCACAGGGCACGGCCCGCAGGTACAGGTTCTCCCGGATCACCTGCTGCAGCTGGCTGTCCACGGAGCCCGGCGTGAAGCACTTACTCAGGTAGAGCCGCAGGTCCTTACAGAGGGTGGACCCTAGAAAAGGGGGAGGCGGGGGGGGGTCGAGGGGTAGAAGACAGGAACGGCGTGGGGAGTGCGGGACGTGGAGGAAGAGGCAGAGCGAACAGTCCCACAAAGCAATAGAAGGTTCAGAAGTAAATGGTGGTGAAGGCAGTGGAGAGGTATTGGACCGGGCAATGGATGGTGAGATATGATAGGGTTTGGGAAGTAAAGAACAGTGGGGTATCAGGGGTATGTATTTTTATCTAGAGCAGATACAACCAGACACAAAACAAAACTCCCGCAAACCAAGAGGGAACTCAATCCTCCTGGGCCAAAATCATAATCCCATCAGATGAGGCTCTGGCGCACAAGCAGATGCAGCTGAGGCCAACCTGTGGAAGTTCACTGCATCCACACTGCAGTGATTAGGCTTAATATGCTTGGAGCCTTCATCTGCCAATCAGGATGGAAGATTAAGCGGCGGGGCTCGGCAGCTTAGGCTGCATGTCCGTTCACTGTTTCAACAGCAGATTGAAATGCGAGATGAGGAACGGGAGAAGGGAGTCGCACAACCACAGATGCAATAAGCGCCCAGGAACAGGGTAGCATCAAAAACATAAAGATCCTCTAAGGACTGAAGACGTAAAGCAGGTCAGTTACTGGGCTGATCTGCGGTAAGACACACCTGACCTTTGGGAGACTCTGTGCCCTCAGTGAACATTGTAAACTTCATACCATATAAACAATAAAGTACCAGCAGACACTGGGCACCCGGGACAGGAGCAGTGGCCCCCCCAAACAGATTTGTACCAGTTAAGCACCATCAGATGCTCACGCTGCTTTCTAGGACTCTGATTTTCTCATGTGGGGTCAGCAGAGGAGTAGCCGTACTCATTATTTAAGGATGGCAGTGAGCACAGCATCCCTAAGCCAGTGAGACACCCAGATCGCCCCACTGTCCCCTAGCATCCCATCCCAGGCTCAGCTGTGACTTTGCTCTGGATTCCCACCGGACCGATGCAGATCCCGGAGGAGCGTATCAGCGGGCAGAGTCACAGGCCCCCACCTCACAGTGACGCTTCGCTCCCCTCTATCGACGGGCAGATGGACAGTGCCGTCTGCCTCATAACTCAGGTTGTCATAACTCCCGCCAAACCCCAACTGCACCCACGGAGAGCCTAAAGGAGAGCACCTTGGCAGAGTCTCGCCCAGACTCGAAACCAGCTACACCACACGCGGTACAGAAAAAGTCAATCCAGCTACCTATTCATCGGCTTAGCTGCATACCGTAACACAGCAGGGGATGGAAAAAACAGCGGCGTTTCCCTGGAGATCGGCCAGCCTTTTGATTAGCGATCAGTCCGGGGGCCAATGGGAGTCACAAGGTGACATCCTGCTGGGTTCAAACTTATCGACACACTCTTCTGAAACACGGCTCCAGAGCCAGGGAGAGCCCCACACTCATACATTTCTATTTCAGTCCCACCAGCTAGACCACTCAGTCCACTACTGCATCTTTACATAAAATCCCCCACGTTTCAGCCGCAATGACCTGTTTAGTCAGATAGGGGGTTTAACAAGCCAAACGAATCAATAGCCCATTTTAAATTCTTCAGATGTCTTTAAGGAATTGAGTGGTTAATGATTAGCGTATGAGAGGTTCCAATCAACAAAGAGCCTTGGAGAATCAGCTGTTTCTGTAAATGAGACCCATTCTGGTGATGATCATAATGGTATTAGTTTGCCTGTACCTGTGTATAAATATGGACATGAAGTATTCCAAACAACAATAACCGCAACCAATGAAAAACAAACAAATGACAATAATCACTGGGAACGATAATTATGAGCGACAATAATGAAAATGACACATTCCACACTAGTTTCAGAATTTATATTGTTTTTATATAAAACTAATAATATATATTATTAGGGCTGCACTGCTATAAGACAATACCTGGTGAAACAGTCTTGATCCGGATAGGGTGGGGGCAGGAGTTCAGGACACCCCTGACATCCCCCAGCGTCATTCCCAGCACAGGGGTCCCCCCGATTTCCAGGATGATGTCGCCCACTGTGGCCCCTCCCCCAGGTGCTGCGGTGACGAATGGAAATTCCCCGTAGTCAGCCCCGCCCCCCACAGCAATGCCCAGCTCTCCCGAGGCCCCGCCCAGGGGGACGAAGCTCTCCTGCACCTTGGAGTGCCAGTGTAGCTTCTTCACGGCAACTTTAGACATGGCCAGTGAGCTGAGGGCAAGAGGTCAGAGGTCAAGGTCATATTGCAGAAGAGGAACTCACCCAGCACAACAGATGCGGCCAGAATGAATTACAGAAACAACAAAGAAGAATATATTAGACAATCCATAGAGGAATGAGCTGGAACAACTGACAAATAATAAATCTGACAAAACAGACGTGCACAGGTTACTATGAGCAATTATGTTGATTATTTTAATTGTCAACAAAAAGAAAGTGAATGAGTAAATTGACATTTATCATCATCAGGGAGAATTTGAAAATAAACACATACTGTTCAAAAATGTTTTTTATCTGAGATAATACATCTCTTCAACACAGAGCCCTACGTATACCTGTAGATCCTCTACAGTTCATCTAAATAAATCCTTTTTCTAGCTGAAGGTCTATTGTAATGTGTACATATATACTCTATGTCTATTTACCCCTAGGTTTGTAGAGTTTATATATATATATCTGTTTATGACTCCTCTGTGGTTTGCATGCCTTTGTGTATATAAATAGACTCTACACTTATTTACTGATTATCTTTGATGTGTACTATCAAGCACTACATCTATTTCCTATCTAGATGTTTCTCTTAAACAAACAGCAGCCTATTTAGTTAAGACAAGTTTGCAACCCGATCTAAGGCACCTTGGACAATAACTATGTTGAAGCACAAAAGAAAATACGGATCTGATTTTTGTTCCTTGATTATCACAGTGCGGCGCAGTGACCTGTCTATCTTTTTGCCCATTCTGACACTAACTAACAGATGCACAGGCTACAATGGGATGAGATTTAATGCAGGTCGGTGGCAAACATGATGACAAACTGACTCAATGACCACCTTGGCCTCTGCTTTAGGGATCCCCAGGACCCTTCAGACTTTCAGCCAGGACTACCCTTACAGGAAACCCTTTCTCTGACAGCCCTGGAAGTAGAAGGTGGAGATGTGGAGTGGGTAGGACCGTGGGAAAGACGCGACGGGTGTTAGGGAGGAAATAAACAGATATGCGTTGTTCAGGGACTTCCCTGTCAGTACTCTGACCCTGCTTTTTTCAATCACATACTTTAGCTGGAAGACAGTTAACAAGATCATCAGACTGCTTATCTTCGTCTGGGTTGAGTGGCCTGGAACCTATCCTCCTGGGGTACACCCTGGATGGGATCCCAGTTTGATAATATTCCGATGAATATCTCCATTAAAGTCACTGCGATGAGGTGTTAACTATTTACATTTGACCATGTTGCTTAGTAAAGACCTCAACCCTGCAATGGGTAAGTCAAAAAGAAGGAAATTATATCACCTAAAATAGACACTTAGCCATTGGTTGTTAAAATGTCACCTTTTGGGGTTTAGCTCATTCTCCTAGTTACATCCTACCATTCCTGCCTATATCTACCTTTAAAGACACCCCTTTATTGTACCTAATACTCAGTTACTCATGAACTGTTGGTGGTATGAAAAGACTAAATGATAACAAAATGTTACCAGCCTTGATTCCCATACCAGGAAACTAAACCTTCCCAGTGAGTCTTCTGCAGTGACCAGGAGTAGGTCTGTATTTCCTGTTAACCTCCCAGGAGTAGGTCTGTATTTCCTGTTAACCTCCCAGGAGAGAGGGCTGTTGTTGTACCCTTCAACCGGGATCTTTATCTTAAGATCGCAATTCTTTATTTGCCTTTGTACATCAATACGTAGAACTTCTGAGTCAAACCATCCAGTCAGTAACATATAACCTCCAACAGGATGAGACAGCACAAAACACGGATGAGACAATGGCACTCGCAAACATTAAAGTCGACAGACAGCTAGGTACTGTTGAGGTATATATTTATGGAATAAATATATAATTAACAGAAGAAACAGTAAAAGCGCAATGTGCAAAGTGTCGCTCTGTCCTGTAAAAAGTGAACTGTGCACGATCAAGATTCTTTAAGAGATAATCAGCAGAAATGCTTCTGGCAATTCGACGTTACCAAAGACAAACTGAAGACCGTCAGTGATGACGACTATCATGTCGCGCCTGCATTTGGTGACTGAAGGACCAGATTCTACGAGCTGAGCTCTGACCCTGCCATTGTAAGCCTTCCTTTCATGTAACTGGACTCCATGTAGAGCCAAAGTAGCAACTTATGGCAGCGACTTGCAGTTTTGGCATCACCCGTGTGATGCGGGTCCAGATGTCTGTCCCCCACCCCCCACCAAAGCCCCTGACCTTCCCCCTCCTTCCTGCATGCTAAACCCTCTGCTTTTCTGCCTGAACTGGAAGGGAGCAGGCAGCCGGCTGCTGATTGGTCGCCTCAGTGCGTGGGCGTGCCAATTTCGAGTGGGGGTTGATCTCTGACAGAAACAGACCACACTGGGCCAAGGCGTGCTGAAGGTGTGGAGATTAATGTGGTGATGTAGGAAGGGCGAGAGAGACAGAGAGAGAGAGGGAGAGAGAAAGAGAGAAGTGAAGCTGGGAGGGAAAGGATGTAGGTACAGAAAGATGTAGAAGATAAGAGAAAAGATGAACAGGACTATCTGTAATACTGATTTCACATTTTAATGTTTATTGACTGTACATCTGAATACATGTAACTGATAAACATGAGGCCAATGGAAATCTCTCAAATTGTGCTTAATGTCTGTTTTGACCTTATCGTACGCACCGACAACCCATCAGGGGTAACGGATTGAAAACGACAGTTTTCACGTTCACATTTTCCTCCTTCCTCCGCCACAGCCATGTGTGAGCAAAGCGCCGCCGATTAGCCAGTCTGTGTTTATTAGCGTGCCTGTCACCGCGCGCTAATCGAGACGTCCTTTCCGTAAGCGTGCTGTGGAGCCGCCCGGTGCACTCCGAGCTGGCCCGGGCTGGCCGAGCAGCAGGCTGGACACCCGGCCGCTTCGCCCGAGCGAGCGGCCA
>JAODLC010000133.1:23882877-23904653 GCA_026781145.1 Hippopotamyrus pictus | reverse complement strand
GACGGCGCGGGCGTTTGGCCGCGGAGAGGGGAGCGAGCGGCCGAGTCACCGATCCGGCCCGGTCTTGGCTCGGCGGTGCGAGCCGCCTGCGGTTCATGCTCTGGCACGGACCTGAGCGCTCGCCCCCGCGCTGCCATCCCGTCCAGACGTCCCGCAGCCTCCAGCGGCGTTCCCGTTTATTTATGTTCCCGCGGCCGGCGCGGTGCGAAGGCGGCTCTGCTGAGCGTCAGTACCGCACGCCGTTTGGGGGCGGCCTCCGGCGGCTGTGCCGTGTTTACCGAGCGCACCGTACGCCATCTCCTGACCTTCCCCTCCCGCTCTCCGTCCCCCCCCCCCCCAATCCCACTGCGAGGCGGTCTGCGGCGCGTGTCCACGTCCCCTCACGCACACACACACACACACACAGATGGGCCGTGCGCTCAGAGGAGCACGCGTACCAATCCGTCTCCCTGCCGAGCTTCTCCGGGGCACCCTGGTGTCAGTCACACCACACTGTGAGAAACGCTGCCCTTCCCTGTCACCGTCTGCATTTCCCTTAGAATATCAGCAACCAATTAAGGAGAAAAATTCTGTATTTTAATACCAAATGTGTCTTTGTAGTGAATATGGGTCACCATACTCAACAGATTACCCCCACAAATAATTATGACTCTAAATATGAGCTGTTCCACTCATGTTCTGAATAACAGATTGACTGGTTAAACTGGTGGCTTTCCCAGTTCTCCTTGGGTTCATTTCAGGGTGTTCTGAGGGACCTCTGTACCCCCGCCCCAGCACAGGCCAGATAAACCGGTGACCCTGCACAGTTTACACATGGGTGGGGGGGGGGGCGTGGGGGCCATCAAAGAGCCGAGATCCCTCCGGCTCATGTGACCCTCGCCGGAAGCGGCCAATGAAACGGGATAGAAGATGCAACTGCTTGTGCAGGACAGCAGGCCGCCAGGAGAGTCACAGAGCCAGATGGAGACGATGTTTATGAAAATGGTGGGGGGGCGGGGGGGGTAAAGTGCTGACCTTTAGCGTGGACAGTGCTGACCGCCGGGTCTCTGATTCCGCTGCTCCTCCCCTCGATGCACTATGAGCGGATCACTATTCCCTGTGCTTGCTCTCTGTTGACATTTTATACGGGATATCACACACTTATGTTCAGGCTGCAGTTTCAGGAGTCCTGAAGGTCATCCTATATACCGGCCCTTTGTATAAAGCCTCCACATTCTCTCTTGCGGGGTACACAGTGCATACAAGGATGATGGCAAAGTGTGAGAGGGTGGAGTCGTGGAGGAATCGGGCTCTTCTTGTGAGACAGAAAAGCTATGTGAGCGGGCAAAGCAGAACCTGTCAGGGGGCCTGAGAGACTCTGTAATCCACACCTCACCTAAAGAAAACATCACTACTGTGGAAACCAAACCAGTAAAGCGACTAGAACAGGCGTCCCAAACTCCAGTCCAGGAGAGCTACTGTCCAGTAAATTTTCCATCCTACCTGGCTTCTGATGAGCCACACCTGCTCCTGGTATTTACCTGAGAACTAGAGTGACTCATCAGAAGCCAGCTAGGATGGAAAACTTACTGGATAGTAGCTCTCCAGGACTGGAGTTGGAGACCCCTGGACTAGAAAGACACTTCATCCATGCTACAGAACTTTCCGGGATCGAATCGGAGGTACCTAGCTTGGTATTCACTCCACAAGCCCGGCTAGAATGGGGGCAGCGGGGAGACCTGTCACAAGCCGAGTCTGACCACCAAAACTATTATAGGTAAGCAAAGCAGCCCAGTTGGGCTTAATGGAAATAGCCTGACGTTCGTATTCCATTAAAATTTACAAAAGGAGCCGGTCCTTGATAAGCAGGCAGCCACATACACTGCCAGGTCTCCCCTTAAAAGGGGAACTGGGAATACCACTCCGGCTGAGCCGACGCCTCCCTCCATCCCTTCCTGACACACACACATGAAAAAAGCGTGACGCTGTACGTAAAAAAATCATACAGTGGGCCATGATTACAAAGTGACTGTGCCCCGGTTCCTATTAATAACCGCAGGGTCCTTGGGTGAGACGTACTGTCAGGGCCAGTAAACATCCGTCAGCGTCTCCTGTCAAACGATCTGACAGCCAAAGATCTCCGCTCTATCTGTCCGATGCCACCGCGTCCTTCTTCACGATCTACCACTGTCTTACTGGACTCGGAGCTCATAACCAGGCCGAGTTAAGGGCAATGTCACGATGCTTCCATCTGAGATGTGTCTGGTCTGCTCCCCATGCTCTAACTCATTAATAACTATTGATTCTTTTAGGAAAGCTTTTACACACATTACAGCTTATAAACTACTCAACTTTTTAAGCTCTTTAAGTACAGCGAGTAGCGCTGGTAGTGTAACACGAGAACTTTTGATGTACGTGGTTCTGTCACAACAGAGGTCTACCAAAATCCATCATAGGTCATAATTTTAGCGCGCTAGAATGATGAGAGAACTCTTCCACCTTGTCAGTTATCCAGAATTCCACAGCACACTTATGACTCTACCCACAACCTGACTTTCTCACATGTGCCTTATGTATTCTGTCACTGAGAAGGGCCTGGAGGTCAGCCAATACTCTCATACGACACATGCGGATCTTGCGCTTGCAGAATGACGCAGCCCCTGGTGGGCACGTTGGGTTTTACCCCACACAGCTTCACGGATTCACAGGCATCTTCTAGCTCAAAAGACTTCAAACCCTCTCAGGATCATACATCGGAAATCTAGAACAGGGACATCTTGTAAACATGGTGGACAACAGGGGCTCAAAAATAAAAGATTAACCATCAATCTGCGGTATGAATCTACTATCTTGCCGTCAGACTGCCGATCTGTATCGCAGGGGGGCATCTCGAGTTAACGGTCCTGCGTTGTGGGTCATGGAGACTGTCCGCTGGAATTAAAATTCGGCATTGCAGCCGTATGAGACGAGGGCCAGTTGCTGGTTCAATTCCCAGAAGGAGCCCTGCTGTACCCTTGAGTTTTTTAACCCGAATCACTCCAGGAAAATATCCAGAATGGGATAAACTGCAGGATGTTTGAGTATAAGTGCCAGCTAAGCCACTATAAGTGAAAGTAAACAGACATTGTTAAATACAGTGGTATGCAGAAAGATCTTCCGGAGCAGCCCAGCACCACGCACACACACACACACACACACACAGAAAGGACATGCAAGGAAATAATTGCTTAGCATTTATCTGAGTCACTTACAGATGCTCATTGACTAAGTTTGACCTTCCTCTTCAGCTTTAACTCCTCTCAGATCTATGTTAGGAGGTTTAACGTTACCACAAAGGCAGTGGAGAGTGTTGAGGAAAGACAATCTCTTTGTGGAAATAACTGAGAGGCCTATTCAAGGCAGTCTTCTCCCTAATTGAAGGATCAAAGAAGCGCTATATCTCATGCGCAGAAGATGGGCCGGGCATCTCAGCAGAGACTGGCAGGGGAGTACAGTGGATCGCTGGTGAGACTTGCAATGGAGATGTGACAACTGGGGAAAGGGGTGCAGTAACGTGAGTGGGCACAGGTCGCTCTGTGTCAGGTTCTGCTGAGTCAAGCAGGACGGGTGAAGGTGACTCTCCCCATGCCTGCTCCCACTCCGCCACTAGATATCGATCTCCTTTTTCCGCTCCGAAAGACTTCATAATCATATTCACAGGGTTGATTTTTCAAATCCTCACAAAGTGATGTTTAGCCTTAATTTCATTGCTATGGATATGGCCATCATCAAGACACGGGGCATAGGGTCTAAGAAAAATGAAGGTCAACTTGGTGAAGTGACGGGTACCGAACCAACCCATGTAAGTCGCCAAGGTCCCCACAATCACCGCTGCAGCATCTTAGCAAGAATGAAGAAGAGTACTGATGCAATATCACGCTGAATCGGTTATGAGGACACGACCATGCATGGGCGTCGTTAGGTCCGATCACTTGGGGCTGTATCCTCAAGTATTTTAAGCAGTGTCTGGATTATTTTAGCCCCGACGCCAATTATCCTCCTTCAAAAAAAGAAAAGTCAAGCTCCGGTAAACTTGACTTAACCCCTGATCTTTTCAATAGGTAGAAACTCCCCTAGACGCGACTAACCCTAATCCTGACCCTAAACACAACTGGTTGTGAGTGTCAGATCCATTTATACAAATTACCCTTTTTAAAATATGGTGTATAACTGAGAAATTACCGGAGGAGTGGCAGAGGTAACTGTAAACGTAGGGAACGGCGCTAATGAGGTGTGGATCGTTAGACAGACCCACCACCTCCAGAAAACGCGGAGTCTCTCAGACTTAATTAAAGATTCATAGCACCACCATAACCTTGACTCTCCCAGCCCACAGCAAAGCACAGTGTGAAACCAGGGTCAGACCATCCGTCATTTCAAAACGAGCTCCTTCACATGAAGAAGGACACGCCCGGCGTGTACGATCCTAACGGAAACACGCGTACGAGCTCGTACGCGCACATGTGCACGAACGTATAGCTCCGAGCATCTCTGTGTATGATACATCTTATGTCTCACCACAAAGGAAAAACAGTTTTTTTTAAAAGCATTAAAAGGCGCAGTCAAGCAAACCCAAACTCTTTCTGAGGCTTACACTAAATTTAGATATGAAAACAAACGATATAAATTCTTATATAACACCTGTCATAATGAAAAAAGACATATTTACTGTAGTGAAGGAATTAAATCCTACTTCAACACTTAAAGGTATCTGGTTTAAAATAAACATATTGTTTAATCCGTATTTTAGAAAGTCAGAATTATAGAAAGTCATTAATTCAAAAACAGGTCTGGTTCAAAACATACTATTTATATTCCGAATACAATTTCATGATTTCACGTTTATGTTAGTTTTGGAAACACTCAACGCAAGTCTACCAAACCAATTAACCTTCACATCACAATGTAAAGTTTGCAAAAAGTCAGAATAAACCCACTTTACACCCACCTCCTTGTCCCCCACCCCACACACACGAACAACGCACATTTCCAAAGCTAAAATTTGCGGAACATACTGACCTGTATTGGCGCTGACAAACACACATTCTTTTCAAGCAATTTATACGCTCCAAAAAAAGGCGTTTTAACACGTCTATATACATTGACCCAGGCTAAACTGCACCTGCCCCCCAAAGAGTCACTTAATTAAATTATAGGTTGATGAAATTAATTGCTACTTTTGAAAAGTAAGCAATTGTTAATTTAAATATGCTATACTAGTTTATTGCTTTCTGAAACGCATAAATAAAATTATGCAAATATTAGTAAACGTTCGTAATCCGGAGGCAAGCAGCGACGCACACGATAGACGGTGTGTTTGGGCGCTGTATGGTAGGGACGCTGTACAGCTGAGCGGGGGACCAGCGATGATCTGAGAGAAAAAAAAGTGGGGGGGACGACAAATCTGCCAGCGGGTGTGTTGTGTGTTCTTCAGTTTAGAAGATGTTCAAAATGCAGGGCACACAGGAGGCGGCGCGCATGGAGTGATGCACACACACACACACACACACACACACTGTAAAATACACATGAATACACACACATACATAAACACACCTACTGTAATAAACACTCATATACAGTAAGAGAGACGTCTACGGGCCTATATAGTGTATGCATGTGTACGCGCTACATCGATACGAAATATGGAATAACAGCAGGGAAGATTATAAATGAGCAGATGAATCAGTCGGTGTTTATGCATAGGACTTACCCTCATAATTTCGGCTTTCGTCTGCGGCGGAGGGTCTTCGCTGAATTTTTATCTCTCTCTTTGCAATTCAGCGCGGATACGCTCGGATACCGGTATTTTGCCCAGTGTATCACTGCCGTACCGGTCTGAACCCAAAACACGACGACGGTACGGATTTAGCCGGAGGACGCGGGCGCGGAATCGCCGCTGCCTCCAAAGACCGGGGTAACCGTGCCTTCCAGCGCTTTAAATGAGCACATGTATAAATCGCGTTGCAATCTGCACCGTACAATAATCCCGGGAATAGGAAGAAGGGAAGGATGCCGAGACTAAAGAGCGACAAGGGGAGGGGGTACGAGGGAAAGGGAATAAAAAGAAAAGGAGAACCGCCCCCAGACTGAACGGATTGGGCTGGGTGCCACTTCGGCACCAGGACTGTGTTCAGAGAACCGCGTTCATGTGAAATTTCTGCTGGACTTGACGAAATTCTTCGGTTGGACGGAAGACGCATTTCACAGAGAAATGCAGCTGAGTCGGCTAAACTGCTTCGGACTGAAGTGGACGCCTGACGGTGCGTTACTGCCGAGACAGGTGCGGACGGACCGACGGGACTGGACACTGATGGCGTGGGTTTAGTTCATCTTTAGTGTTTATTCAGCCGTGCCCTATGTGTGAGTTGCTAACAGGACTATGACAGCACTGTTTCCCCCTTTCTCCAAGGTTGACAGAGAGGATCTCAACCTGAATTGCTATGTTTGAAATACTAATTTAAACACGACCTGGACAAATGGTTATGGAAGACAGAGGGAGTTTAATGTAGTTTGTATAGTTTGTGTACGCAGAATAAATAAACCGTTATAAAATGGCAGGGCACCGCTGATGTCTGGGTGGAGCGGCTCAGATAAGGAGACACACCTCTTGTTCCTCATCACGCCGGACAGCTGGTGGCTCAAGGGCGGCTCCGCGGATAATTTGCAACATTTCTAATTAGTATTCAGACCTCTTCTGTGTCGGCCATTTGGCATCCCGTACAAGTGTTTACTCCAGTGATGACACTGTAAGACTACCTCCTTTAATATAAAGATGAAATACAAATTGCATTTAAAAGCAACAAAATTGCAAGTTGACAAGCATTTTTAATAATGTCATGGTCTTTGCGGTGTGGGAGCATTTCGTTCGATTTAGGTTTGTAACAAGGTGGACATAACGGCATTGCCTGGGTCAGACATGACAAATTAACAGCAGGAAATACAAAAATGTGGAGGGTGTGCACTGTACAGGACACAGTTCAAGCAGAGTTCCACTTTATAACTCATCCATAGCCCGGGGATTTTGAGCACTGCCAAGAGCAGGAGAGAAAAGTATACTCACTGTTTTGAGTTGAGTGGTGATGCACTGGGAGGGATTGTTGGGTGGGCGGAGTCTAGGAAAGATGCATTCCACCAAGGTGAGGAGGTTGGTTTGGTTATTGACCTGAGGTTATTTCAATTGAAAAAAGGAAATGGAGTGAATAGAGCACCAAACTAAAATGGCATAATAGTTGGGTATTTATGATTTATGAAGTTGGATTTAAGTCCTAGGAAGAATCTTGCTACGTTACCTACACTCACCCTTAGTCGTCACCATGAAATAGCAGCTGTATAATTATGGTCAATTTCTTTACCCTGATTCGATTACAACCCAGTTTAAATGATTTTGTGGCATGACGTATTTTTGTAAAAAATTCTTAAGTGCTCTTACCATAATCTGAAATATGTACCCTGTTCTGTTTTGCATTTAACTGCACCGAAATGGAGCTTCGAGAAAAAAGTCTGATTTGATAAGAAAGTGGACAAATCGAATTGCACTGCTGCATTGCAGCTGCAGATTTTGGTGTGGTAGTTAATTTGATTGCAAATAAACAGCAAATGGTCTATCATTTTGCATCATTCCAGATATTAGAGAAATGCAAAAATGACCAATTTCTAAATACGCATATTGCCCCTGTATCAACCTTTCAAAGGGCTTCTGCATTTACGCTGACGTTGCTGTTTCTCTGTGACTTCATGCGATGTAATTCGAATGGGATTTTCGCACACTGTATGCTGGGAGATGTATTCTCCTAAGTATCGCATCTCTAACATGAATGGACGGCGCCACCGCTGAGGACTACGTGTCCCAGAAGGCTTCAGCACCGGCACTTTGTCGCAGAGCTTTCGTAAACATGGCGTCGGAGGCTGGAGAGAAACACGGTGATGGTATTGACCAAGGTATAGTCGATCCTCGTTGTCAGCAGGATGGAGAGGACAAAAAACCGGCACCCATCTCTTTTGGGTTCAGCAAGACGTCAACCAAGTTTAAAACCAGCTCGAACCTTAACGAATCTGAGAGAGAGGAGCGGGATTACTTGACTGGGGTGGAGGAGAAAGAGCTAAAGAGGTAATAACCGCTACAATATTATATTAAACATAAATCCAGCTAATATATAGTGTAGGCGTTCAGAATCATTAATAGTACAAGCCACAAGTAGCACGTTTAAATACCTGGGCATTTATGGCTACTTGGGAGTGTGGTAAACCAGCCTTTCTGGCTGAGGTTTCCGAGTATTATCATATGAAAACGTCCTGAGTAGTTGTGTAGTAAGCGATAAAGTGTAACTGAACGGCCATATACGTAAACATGAAACAAAGTTTACTGTTAAAAAACGTCAGCTCTTCAGGTAAGGAAACATTCTGACAATTTACTACGCTAGTTGTGTTTAACGACGTTTTTGCGTCACGGCTCCAAATATGGTATATGACAGTGGTTATACATGCAGTTCTGGCGGCAGAACCATCCACGGAAACGTTCCCTAAAATGGAAAAGCGACCATGGGAGTCTGGGTTATATCTGAAAGTAAAACTATGAGTGAATAGCAGTTTTGGGCACGCAGTGGACGTCCTGTAGTTAGTGGCTGGGTCTTTTCCGTATTCCGTTGGAGAGCCGGAGTCCCTTTGGTTCAGTGTTTTGTATATCCTTTAATCGCACTATTTTGTAGTCTGTAATTGCGATGCAGGAATGAAGTTCCGTCACTTTCCTCTCGACCAGCTTTTTCGTGTCTGAGATTATTATTGGGCAGTTTACAAATGGACAAAACATCCTTTCATAAAATCTTAACTGTCCCGTTTACTTGACAGCGGACATCTGCATGATCATGTAGTTGCAGAAAGGTGTCTTGCGCGAATGACAATCACTGTAAAAAATGGAACAAGAAGTAGCTGTTAGTTAAGCTCTGCTGTTCCTAGATGATGTCTGTCATACTCTACTCCCCAGCACCAAGACTGTGGAGCAGAAAAAGGAGCTGGTTATTCCCCTCATCGTTAAGAATCGCTGGGTCAGGCAGGAGAAGCCCAAAAAGGAGCCATCGGGGAGTAACGACTGTCCCCCGAGCCAGGAGCAGGACTCCGTAGAATCCCAAGCCGTCAAAGAACTTGTGGAAGGTTGGTGTTGTTCATTCTTTCTGTCAGGTCTTGATTAGATATGAATTAAGTACTAATCTGACCTTAAAAATCCAAAAATCTTAATCAGTTGGAAGTTACTATTACGAAAAGAGGAAAAATGAATGATTTCTCTGTAAACAAGAACATGCATGTATTTCCAATATTCCTCACCCTGGTCATGTGATTAGGTGTCCGCGCTACTGGGTACTTACCGAGCATGACCTTGATTAATACATTTGTACGTGTAATACAGGCTATCATATTTTCAGAGTGTCCGTGAGACTATTTCCAGTGCTTAATATAAACAGAAAATGTTGAGTTCACAGATGTTCAGTTTTGGTGATATTTTACGAAAGTGACTCAAAGGAAAATTAGGCCGTTTTAATCATACAGTAGGCGAGTCTAGCAGGTGTTTGAGATGATGGAGATGTTTCCACTGCTCTCCTTTGACAGAGTCCCGGAGGCAGCTGGATCAGTGGAAGAATGGCACCCAGGAGGTCCTTGACCTCACCATCCCCTTGCTGATGCAGAATCAAGTACCTCAGGGGTTCGAGGATGGGGACAGGGTGAGGGTCGACTTGCGGCCTGAGTCGGTAAGTCTGGTGCAGATTAACTTAGCAGACAGCCTCAGGTGCCAGCAGCAGGGATGCTGCCGACCTCCATCCCATTCCACCAGTCAGTCAGAGCTGAGATGAACTGGGAGGAGAGAATTAAATTTTTTTTATTATTATTATTTTTAGTGATTATTTGTCATTGTTGACACAACACAGCACACAGTGCGCAATAACGAAATGTGTCCTCTGCTTTTAACCCATATGTGACTTTCGTGACATAGCAGGGGGCAGATAATTCAGCGCCCGGGGAGCAGTGCTTGGGGACGGTACCTTGCTCAGGGTACCTCAGTGGCGTCTTGCTGGTCGTGCATTCAAACCAGCAATCTTTCGATTACAAGCCACTGCCACTGCACTCCTGTACGTGTGCAGCTGAGGCTGAACTGTTCAGCTTTGCTGGAAGCATCTGGGTCCAAGGGTCAGATGCCGATTCCTCACACCTAATAGATTAACCAGAATTGACCGTGTGCTAATTCCTGAAATAGCTTTTTACCCACTCCTCCCCCCTCTGGGGGGATGCGGATGTACGAGACACGTCTCCCATCCCCCCCGTCTTCATCACGTGGCCCCAACAGCTCTTTTAAATATCCCCTTCCTCTAGGGATGGGGGCTTAATTTCTGCCATGACTTCAGAAGATGGAAGGAATGCATCCTCAGTTTATTACACAGCTGTCAGAAGCAGTGAAGCAACATTAAATTACATCATTAATCAACATTAAGTCATTAATTAACCTTAAATCATAATGCTTCTGGTCTGCTGTCATCTGTTAATTTTCTGTTATAAAAGTTCCTTCCAAAATCTGCCTTTTGTCATTAAAGTTCTGAAGCACCCTGGGAATCTGTTTTGCTCTTTAGAAAAAAAAGACCCTCCTTCCTGAATTCCATGCTGTCTCTGAGGTTGCCTGTCTTTCTTCTGAATTGTCATCAGAGAATTTGAACGTCTGTGGTGGTCTCTGTCAGCTCCCAGCTATTTGAATTACTGCTTGTCTACTGTCAGTTTATTAATCTTTGTTAAAACATTCCAACGTTGCAAAACACTTGTTTTAAAATGGGCTTTCAGTCTATTTAAAACACCTGAGTGTCTTGTGACATTTCTGTAGCAAAGCCTTATTTCAGAAAAACAAGGTCTTCCCGAACTAACATGTAAAAAACTGTCCCCCAAATGTTGGTGAAATGTTTGAAACAGCCAGCTATCCTCATTGCTTGCTAGTTTAAATTCGATTGTATTATGATTTTATAAATGCTATTTAGTGGTAATAGGCCCAGGAAAACCAGTTTTGCTTGCAGGCACTTTGTTGCATTTCCGGGGGATGGGACAGGGTGTGTCTGACCATTTGCATGGGGGCTGTCAGTCCACAGATGCTGACTATGAGAGTGTGCCCGTCGAGGCATATGGCCTGGCCATGTTGAAGGGCATGGGCTGGAAGGAGGACGAGGGAATCGGCAGGACCTTCAAACAGTAAGTCAGCCCCCCCCCCGCCGCTGTCACAACCAGCTGCCAGCTGTCGTTCCTGGAGCCTTTCTTTCCTCCCCCTCCTTGCAGGGTTGTGAAACCCATCGAACACCAGCTCCGGCCCAAAGGCTTGGGTTTGGGGGCTGACCGCTCAGCCCTGAAAGACCTGGAGCCCAGTGGCCCCCGACGACCTCCCAAACCTGGGGAGGATCGGTCCCAGGAGGAGCTGCTTCTGGCCCCGGGAGCATCTGTGCTTCTGGAGGCAGGAGCTCACAAAGATCACTATGGAAAGGTGAGTCTGGCCCGGCAGCGTAGTGTTACAGCCTCTGACCGGGTGAGAGCCACACAAATCCCAGACAGAGAAATCTCAGGAATGAGGCTTTGGACCCTCTGGTGGGTGGGGTTGATGTGTACCGTCAGGAAGCAGCAGGGGGGGGGATTAAAACAGCCGGTGAATGACAGCATCCAGCTGTCCCACCCACTGTGGGCTTTGAAGCTTCTCGCATTCAGGAGTTCTTAGAGTTTGTACCACAGAGTTTCTGGTCATGTGATTGCGACACCCACTCACTCATGCCGGGCCACAGGTGGAAGGCATGGATCCTGACAACGCCCGAGTTATGGTGAAGCTGGCCATCGGCGGGAAGACCGTGACTGTCAGCCAGTACAACATCCGACTGGTCGGGAGAAAGGAATACGACAGGAATGCCAAGGACCTCAGTGAGTGGAGCCACCTCTGGGCACTTGGCAGTTTTACATACACAGAAATATTCTGAGGGCAGTGCAAAAAATGATTGGTTCAGAGAGATAACCAATCAGATTTTAAAGGAGATGTGTCCAAGCAACTAGAGGAAGAGGTACCAAGACATCTGATTGGTTGGTCCCGTCTCCTGTAGTTACTTGAACCCACCTCCTCTGCAGTCTGATTGGTTCAGGGAGATAACCTCATTTTTTCTTCTACCCTCAGAACATTTTTGTGCACGTAAAGCTTCCATGAGCTGCATCTGGGGACTGGTGTCTGTGTTGACTGTGCCACGTGAAGCGGATATGATCTCGCTCTTTTAAAGATTGGTGAACAGAATATATTTGAGGTTTTTGTGAGATGGCAGTGCAAGAGGAAAACTAATTGACTAGGATAGTGATGTGTTACAGATCAGGATCTTTTTCTGTGTAGGAAAACATGATTTGTGACTTAGGTTGAGTGTGTTGCCTCGGTACCCTGCCCCCACCATGCTGCAGGTCGCCACAGCAAAGCCCACATGGAGGCGGAGAAGGAGAAGGAGAGGGAAAGAAAGAAGGAGAAGAAGAGGGAGGAGAGGGCAGAACGAAACGAACCGCAACAGAGGTCCAAAGAGAAGAACGACAAGCGGAAACACGCCGATTCCAGGTATATGGTGTAGCAGCCCTGCAACTGTTTGCAGATGACTGTGTAGAGTCCTGTGGGGTGGAAAAGCCCATTAATCCCCATCCCCTTCACCCCCAGGGAGAAGACCCCCCCAGCAAAGCTGCCGCGTCAGGAGCCACCCACCCCCTGCTGGCTGCAGAGGGACCTCCGTGTACGCTTCATTGACAAGACCTTCAAAGGGGGGAAGTATTACAACTCCAAGGTAAGGGGCATTAGAGAAGACTCAGCATGCAGACAGGGTTCCTGTGTGAGTGTGACTGAGTGACACAGCGGCATGTGCACACAGATGACAGTGGAGGATGTGCTCACTCCTCGGACCTGTGTTTGCCGCACGGAGGAGGGCGGGCTGCTCGATGGTGAGCGTTCCATAACGCACACAGCACGCGTCTGACTGTATTGGTCACACACAGCCATGTGAAGTCTTCATGCATTCCTATATACGTACGCTCACCCCCCACAGGTGTGAAACAGGAGATGCTGGAGACAATGGTGCCCAAGAGTGAGTCAGACTGCATAATGGTGGTCCTGGGAGAACATCGTGGACAGGTCAGTACTGCTCCTAGAATTCCCCTTTGCCTAGCAACAAAACTAGTATCTGTTAGTGATAGCTAAATGAAGCTTCATGGACCGTTGTATTTTTTTTTACCCCCACTGCTCTTGGTTTGCATTGGGGCATATATTAAGCCCTTTTATGAACAGAGAGCGCCATCTAGTGGGATCAGAAAATACAGCAAATGGTTCATGAAGCTTTTATTGCCCGTCACTAGTATCTATTAGATGTTCTCCTGTAGAACTGTATGACACATTGCCAACTTCCACCTGGCAGGTGGGTCGGATCCTACAGAGGGACAAGGAGCGCAGCCGTGCCATGGTGCAGCTGGACCGACACGAGGAGAAGATCTACACACTGGACTATGACTCCATCTGCCACTACGTGGGAGGGGGCTGCGCGTGACTGGGGACGTTGCCGCACCGCCACCTCAGCGTCTTTGTTTATGACATCCGCCATTCTTCGTGGACCCGTCTCGACCACCTGGGCCGTTCTCCCGAGGGTCATGCAGGCAAAAGGAACAGCAGAAGACCAGGCACGGTAGACCTGGGGGGGTGTCGTCGTGATGCAGAGAAGTGATTTTTAAGCTGGAACTGAAGATGGGCTGGCTAGCTGCCGAAAATTGGCTGAAAGTAAGAAACACCCAGGAGACGCAAAGAAGAACATGGTGCCCCTGGAATGAAATCTCATTATAGCAGCGGCCAACCGGAACGCCTCTCACGAGCGGCAGACAGCTCCTGTACATATCCTGGGCGATGGCGTGCAGCTCGACGCCCTGAATTCCCCAAATGGGCCTAGTGGGCGGCAGCTTTCTATGTACACAAACTGACAGTTTTTCTACCTTTCTTGTCCTTTAGGTATGTTTTTAAAGAAAGACCCTGTGGGATCATAGTAACGTTGTAAGTGCTACATTTTCCTTTTTGCAATAAAATGATGTGAAGACCACACGACTTGCTGAGGCGTACAGTCCAATTGAGAGTTGGTGTCAGTTTCACGGGTTACAGAGGGTGGGCTTTGTTTCTACACCTTCATAAAATTCAGCACGATGAGGTGACATGGTGGTGCAGGTTTTAGGGAGACAGATGAGGGATTAAAATGTTTCAGTACAATTTAAGTAAAATTTAAAAAGGCTGGCTAGATCCCCAGTGACCAGCAGCACTGATTCAAATATGGGAACTGGAGTCAAAGGAACCACAGAATGGCTTAGAAATATATAGATGGTATTATGTTGTGCTACAATGACTAAAATGAAACATTGTTTTGAGAAGAAACATACTGGGAGAGGCCTCTTGATGACCAGGCCACTTCAGTCTAAGGGTGGTGAACTGGTGCACAGTTGGATTCATCATGCTTAAAAGAACCGGTAGCTCTTTGTCTGGATCGTTTATTTACATACAAAAATTAACTTCTGGAGTCAAGATGAATCCTAAAACAAGCCAACACAAACGTACATAATCCCCACAGCCCAAAGTCCGCCCCCACTGGGCCGACGCCTTCACGGTAGTAAGTCCAGTGGTGTGCGAGCGCACTGCATGGTTCGCAGTCTGACTTCCCCTTCACTCTTTGGGCTTGGTGAGCTCCGCATTGGCCCTGAGGACGGCCCCGGGGCTCGGGTACGGCCTCTGTTGGAACAGGGGTCCAGCCGCTGTGGTGTCGGCACCTGTCTTGGCCTCATTCCTCTTAGGCAGCCCAGTGGACCAGGTTCCCCTAGGGGAGACAGGGAGAGAGAAGGATTCCAATTTGGTACTAGTCTGACTTCCCCTCGATACTGTTTATTCAATTGAAGTGTTTTCACATTTGATGCACTGTGGCCATCTTGTACTGAACTGAATGAGTTAATTCTCAAAAAAATGCAGAAAGAGATTGTTGTGGAAATGCATGAGGAGAAGAATGTGGTTCTTCTGAGATCACAAGGAGCAGTACCTGGGGGCGTCAGAGTAGGCGCTTGGGTCCATCGGGTCCATCTCTTCACGCTCTCGACCTGCCAGACATTACAACATGTGGTTGTACAACATCTTATTGTGTCCTGCTGGTTTCTGATCCCAGATCTGCTCTTTAACTCAGCAATGACTTACAAATACAGAAACAACATACAGAAACAAACTTAAGGCCAAAGGGATGTACTATGAAATGGGCTAACTGACTTAACGACGTCTCTTGATGCTTAGTTCCCCAAGTCAACTTAGTTGATAACCACTGCCACAGTACCATAAGGCTGATCACAGCAATAAAGGTACTTAACTCTAGGTATTTCAAACTTGATTTGTACTATACCTTTCTGGAGTTAGCCTACACCTACAGTCCAACTAGCCTTATTTTTCCACGTACCTCTCTTGTTCTTGCTGTAGGGGGCACTGTCTTCCCTGCGCTGTAGCCTCTTTTCCCTGATTTCCTCCCTTTCTCGTTCTCTGTCTGGCTTCTCAAATTGCCTCTCCCCTCGTTCCTCGCCCATCTCAGCTGACGGAAAAAAGCAGGTCTTAATTCATTTTTAAAAAATGCTAACAACCAAACTTTTAAAGAGTACCACTTTCAAGAGACACTTTTTTTTTGTTTTTCATTAGGCAAAAATGTTCTCCATCCTATTGCTATTTACATATCCATCTAAGGTCAGTTAGAAAGTGTACCCCTCAGCCTCTTGGCAGCCTTGGTGATGACAGCACTGGGGTCATTTGGAGAGAGCCAGGACACCAGGTCGGACTCCACATTCCAGTAATAAGGCAGGCCACTGGAGGGAGAGGGAAAAGTACTGAACAAGCACAGTCTGTATATAAGATGTTTCCAAGCTTACAATCAATCAGACTGGGGGTGCATCTGCCCTTTTGCCCAAACCATCGACTATCTCCCTTTTGAGGTCCTGAGTGCCCATATTCAGTCACCAATTTGTTTTAGTTTGCCAGGGGGACTTCCCATCCCATGGTCAGCAAAATTAACCCATTCAAGCATCTGCCCCTTAAAAAGTCTCTCTACTGCCCTGGTTTTCATTGTTCACCCTGCCCCTCTCATGTGAACATGCACAGACAAACCCCAAGTCAACAACATAAGTTGACAACCACCAACATAGCACCGTGGTGATCAGGGTTGCTTCACCTGTATTTATTGACTTATCTCTGTGTATGTGAAACTCACTTTGTACACCCCACAGGACTCTACACAAGCAGTAGAGTCAGCTGCAAACAATGGCAGCCTCCACAAACAAATCCCTTCAGTGTTACTTTTAATGGACAGTAAATTCTTCTAATTTTCAGGCTATAATTTCATGCATTATTTATACCAGAGCTCTTTGAATCTGGCCCCCGGATCCGAATCCTGTCCTTGTTTTCAGTTCTAACAGGCAGTTTAATAGTTCCTAATTCGGACCGGCCACAGAGGCTTCACACCCAGCTCCCCGGTAGAGGAAGGCTTGAAAAGCAGCAATGCTCAAACCTTGACGACTGAGATCTGAATAGCCCTGATTTACACTGTTCACTCCTACAACTGATCAGACATTGGTTAGACAAATTAGACAGGGAACTTGGGTATGGGAAGATAAGACAAAAACACAGCTACCCCCTAAAACTGATGGCACATAATGAGAAGATCTCTTACCAAGCAGGATCAAATACTTTGTACCAGTTGATTGGTAAATTCTCAACTCTGGTGGCCTCGTAGTCCACGTTGTTGTCATCATAATCTTCAGCAATGATCTCCTCTTCCGCCTCTAAGGAAATAACAGTTTGATTGAAATGCAGGTGATTACGGAGATAAGGGTGCACGTACGAGTCACACCAGTGCACATGCAGGAAGGGATCACTACGGCGTCGAAGCCTAACCGTGTTCCGAGTGCTTCAGGATGCCTCTCTTGGCCAGACGAGCTAGCAAGGCTGGCGGCAGGGGCATCTTTCCTTAGGGATAAAATATACTCAAATACAAAGCTACTACAAGCATTCCTTAAATACATTTAAACCATTAAGTGCATTGACGGTATAAAAACAGTAATTAAAAGAGAATAATTCAAACAGGCGCGAATTGGATTTTTCTGAATATGATGCGTTCCAGTTATTCCAGTAAATTAAACAGTCACGTAAGGCACATCCTAGCAAACTCATAGTTTAGACTGATTTTTTTTTGTAATAACGTATATTTACAGCTCATCACAAAACCTCAGGCATGCGTTATTTACCTTGTTACAGGGTCTGCTTGGGTGGAAGATAACGACACTAAACTATTACAAATAGTTTACACGTCTGGAATATTTAATTAAATTGTCGAATTTTGTTTTTAAAAATGAAATAAAATTTTACCAAATGCTTAAACCATATCTACATCACTTAGCAGATTTCCACATAGTACGCCGATCCGCTCAGTGCATCCACATAAAACGCGTTTTGATTACGCATTCCGCATCGGTAGCCATTTCCGACTTCGATTGGACGAAGTCTACACGTGATGCGTGTCCTAACAGCGCGCCAGCTATTTCCGTCTCTTTTTAATGCCGATATTATGTGACGTGACAAACAGTATGGATGAATACGTCCGAGAACCTTGGTAAAGTAGCATATTGAAACATTTGTTAGCAGATCTGATGACATGATTGGAATGCTCATAACTTGTCGCGTTTAGACACGACACTTCACTAGTTTATAGTGTGGTGCTATTCTTTCCATTTTAAACGACTGGATTTGGCCGGGCTATTTTCCTGAATTTCCCCCTGATTGTTTGTTTTTATTATTTTGGGGGGTTGTCATTGAGATAATTGTCCACAGACTATACACCGTTTACTGTTGTATTTCGACACGAATAGAATATCTTATTTAACAGTGTTGCTTTTTATACGCGATGAAGCTACATTTAAAAGGTTAAACAAAAGCCTTTTTTGAACAAACAATCCATAATGTACTGATGTTTAGACGCACAAACGAAGCCGTCCGAAACTACATGTTCTGTCTTTGTCAAATACTTCTACAAGCATATTGGTTTAATTCCTATTTTAGTTAACAAAATACTGGTGAATTGTTACATGTTAATGCCATTGATCCAGCCCATGGAGGATCGTGGATGATTGTGGCGGTGCCTTCACCATGGGCGCCATCGGCGGGGGGGTTTTCCAGGCTGTCAAGGGCTTCCGAAATGCCCCGGCGGTGAGTGTCAGGCGCTTGGCCTCTGGTCAGCTGGGAATTGGGACGCAGCGGTCGGGTAACCATACGGCGTTTGTATGTGTGCGCAGGGATTGCGGCACCGACTGAGCAGCAGCGGGAACGCTGTGAGAATACGAGCTCCACAGATAGGAGGTGAGCCCGTACAATGTGCGGGTGCAAATCTGCTAGATCATGCTTAATCCTGAGAAGTAGGTGTATCTACTGTATACATTATGAATTAAGGTACTACTCAATGAATGAAGAAATACATCAATATGCATGTCACATAAGACAACCAAATTAACTACATATTCAGCCTCTCCTATATCCATTACAAGTCAAAGATGGAGATCTATCTGGAGTTTGATAAAGAATTATCCTCTTGTGTTTCTGCCCTCCCAGGAAGCTTTGCTGTGTGGGGTGGATTATTCTCTACCATAGACTGTGGTCTGGTTCGTCTGAGGGGCAAAGAGGACCCCTGGAACTCCATCACCAGTGGGGCCATGACGGGGGCAGTGCTGGCAGCAAGAAGTGAGCCAGAATTTCTCTTGCTCATTTTCAAATCTTTTATATAGTCCATTATTGAAGATTCTGACTTTTCCAAAGAGTAATTGCTCTTTTCCACTGTCACCAAGAGCTGAGCCGTACCCAAGCCATTCCACCAACTGACGGTTTTCCATCGTAAATTATCTGAGATCTACCTGAGCTGTACCAGTGTTGGTTGCATCACCAACATCTGATGGGTTGACATGCAAAGAGATTCCATTGATCTGTGTTGATATGTATGGATTTTATGAAGGGAAAAGGTCATATTTTATATTTTCTTCATTATTAGTAGAATCACACGTGACAATGTATTCCCGATAACATGAAACCTGAAAATTTCCGACCTCCTACTTAAAAAGTCCTACGTAACAGGTGAATTGAGTGGATTCGTAAGGCAAATTGAAACTAGATAATGCTAATTCTATTAGTGTTTAATGCTAGCATAAGACAGTGAATCGCACACTTGCTAACGGTAATTAGCACATAGTAATTCATGATGTACACCAGGGGTGGCCAATCTTATCCACAAAGGGCCGGTGTGTATGCAGGTTTTTGGGGTAACCTGTAGGTCAGCTGTTCAAACCCAGGTGTGAGGACTCTTCAGGCAATCAGTCCTCTAATTAGTAATCTAATTAGGGAGTTAAAGCGAAAACCCGCATACACAGCGGCCCTTTGCGGATAAGATTGGCCACCCCTGATGTACACTGTGTGAACAGCAAATAAGCCTGTCTTTGATTTTACATCATTGTCACTCTCTAAACCTAACAACACCTTTACTGAGCCGACTCTTCTGCAGTGGAAAGCCAAAGCGAGCTGGAACTACTTTGTAGTACAGCTCGGGGCTTGTATGCCATGAGAAATTAGAACTGTAGAGCCTAGCGGGCTAAACCTGTTGTGGTTAATGCTTTTATTTTTCCCATCATTGACCAACCCTGCCTTGACCTGCTGAATCTTGAATCTCATTGTCTTCTCTTCAAAGGTGGCCCCCTGGCTATGGTGGGGTCAGCCATGTTTGGTGGAATTCTCCTGGCTCTGATCGAGGGGGTTGGAATCTTGCTAACCAAATACACAGCACAGCAGTTCCAGAACCGTGAGTCGGGGGTTTGGGTGCGGTAATTCCTGCTAGATGAAGCATGTGATGGCTCCAGGACGTGGCTTAAAATTCTACGTGACAGCCAGTCAGTAACATCATCTTCTTTCTCCCTAGCGGGCCCCTTTATGGAGGACCCAAGTCAGCTTCCCCCAAAGGACACAACTCAGGGCTACAAAGGTTTTGGACAGTACCAGTAAGCTTGGAGCAGTTGGACTGGAGATCGAGATCAGGGTTTTGTGGTCTCTTCTGATCCTCAGAGACATTCGGATATGTTGACAAGTCTGTGCCGAGTGAGACATGAAATGTACATTCTTGTAAATCGGAAGCCCTCATATATTAACCCCTCCCCAAGGCCAGACTGCAGTTCATTTTCACTTGTATGTTTCTAAATGTGTAAATACTTTTCACCAAAAACTTGGCAATTGCTTAAATACTGAACTTGAATCACTGGAAAATTTTACACCATGAAGTTGGAGTAAAGTGAAGGTTTTATGTGTATTTCAACCCCAATGGACAGAGCCTTTATCCTGGGGGAAATGTCACATAAGGATCCACGTAGCTGGCTCACATTTCATACCCAGTACAGGTATGAGGGTGAGGGAGAAGCATTTAACAGACATCCTAATAAAGTAGGTTTTACTAAAGGTTTGGAGAAAGGTGAATTATACATGTGCTGTGTTGTTATAGGGTTGGTTTCTAATCTTTTGTTACCTTACCCTACTTCTTCAAACCTACTTCAGTCTTCTGAGTCGCCCAGGCTATCACAGCAGGAGCCTATCTAGGGATTGTTATGGCACCATGTATCATATCTGACCGCTCATTTCTTCACTTAGTTGTTTTTTCTTTAGACCTATTTTCATATTTTTACCTTTATATAAAGCAGGAGAATATTTTCATAATAGGTATAATTTCAAAAGGTAAAGCAGCAGGATCATTATGGGTTTGAACCAGCAACCTTTAACGTCCTCTTCTGTCTTGTCCACTGAAGTACCAGTGTGTTTCCCCAGTTGTCTTTGTGTCTCCTCCACACTCTTCAGTGTGATTTAAAAAGACATTTTAGAAGTATACTTGTGGTTTGCTGTTAAAAGCAGTAATAGAGGATAGTCTGTTTATTTATTATACACAGTAACGCTGACAGTTTGAAATTACAGCAAAGTTTTTGAAGAATAAAGCATTCTATGGTCCTTTTAGTGATGTTTTTTAGTTCATTTAAAACGTGTCTTTGAGTTACTTTACTAAAAATTTCATCTGCTTTTTAACACAAAATTCAACGTATTTAGCTTGCACTGAAATTGCCATTTTGTGTAACTTTGGTGTCATTGAATTATGCACTGAAAAGTTGTCAGTGCACATTGTTATAAACGCCACCATTGCGCAACATTTATCGCAATGAGGTGTAACTGCTCATGATCATAAAACCATCAAATTTCCAATGAGGTATTTGATTGGAGATATCAGGGATGGTGATGTTCACAACCTGCTCCGTTTTGAAACTGATTTGTCCCATCCCTCTGTTATATAATGTAGTAAAAATTTTATCACATGTATTGCGGGTATTACTGAACTGTTTGTGCTTAAAAGACGTAGGGTCACTGTGTAGGTTTGGTTTCAGCATTGGCAGGGACCAAATCAGCCCTGAATCCCCACCCCCCTAAACACAGGGTACTACCACAATAGTGGAAGGAAACATGTCCTTACTGTCCATACCCAAATCTACGCCTTGATGGAGGGTGATCAAGGGGCAGAAGAAATGCCCTGTTATCTAGGGTGACCAGATAATCCATGTCAGGGAGGACACTTTGAGCTACTTCGGGTTTTACAAACTTCTTTCAAATTGAA
>JAODLC010000133.1:23858916-23874542 GCA_026781145.1 Hippopotamyrus pictus | reverse complement strand
GTTATTCAGTACCAGGTGCCGGTACTCCCCTTGTTATTCAGTACCAGGTGCCGGTACTCCCCTTGTTATTCAGTACCGGGTATCGGTACTCCCCTTGTTATTTAGTACCAGGTGCCGGTACTCCCCTTGTTATTCAGTACCGGGTATCGGTACTCCCCTTGTTATTTAGTACCAGGTGCCGGTACTCCCCTTGTTATTCAGTACCGGGTATCGGTACTCCCCTTGTTATTCAGTACCGGGTATCGGTACTCCCCTTGTTATTCATTACCATTCATTACCCAATTCAAGCACTGCGAAGAATGGTGGTTACCAAGTCATTTTTCAGTGGCGTCCGCTGTAAAAAGTCGATATCTTGATTGGTCGATATGCTTTCATCAGTGCCAGTTCTCCTCTGTGTTTGAGTGTGCAGGTGACTTTTTATTTGGGGTTTGAATTCATTCTGTAAGGTGTGCTGAAGTTTAAGGACCTACTTAATAAACTGTCAGCCCTGGAAGAACAGTCTCTGTGTGTACTTCAGCATTTCAAAAGCAATCCTGTACGATCTATGGGGGTGTCACATTTTCATTGTAACTCTACATGAGCAAATTTGTTAGAGCTTGGTGGTTGGATGATTGTGGTGCGTAAGTTATATTTAATTTCCAGTTAAAAAGGATTCCCACCCCTTAAGAAACATAGACAAATTAAGTAAGTAGACAGACATTCTTAAAAACAACATATGTGTTTCCAACACTGAACTAATCTGAGCTGAGCTCAGTGAGCCTCTCAATTGTACATATCCTTTGGGCTCACATTTGAGAGGATTCACCAGTTTACAAACAATAGAAGAAGCTCTCAAAAGTTTATAAAACATTAGACACAAGTGACAATTTCCATAGAAAAATGCGTAATTTTACTTAATATTGATTGTTAATCTCTGGATATATAATTATCTAATACTTTTTTTTGCGCTATACGGTAACTTTTTCTTTGCGTATATAGAGAACTGCATATTGCTTCATATTAGAATTTAGTGGTCATTGTTGACACAGCACAACAACGAAACGTGTCCTCTGCATTCAACCCATATGTGACATTGTGACATAGCAGGGGGCAGCAAATTCAGCGCTAGGGTTGCCAGTGAAGGGACGAATGAAAATCACCCACATTTCGGGATGTCCCGGACAATTCTGGACGGTTGGCTACCCTATTCAGCGCCCGGGGAGCAGTGCTTTGCTTAGGATACCTCAGTGGTGTTCTGTCATAAAATCCTACCTATCGAGACGTGCTATCGAGCCTTTCTGCGCATGTGCAGTTCCACCGTTTTGGGGTTAGGGTTAAGGTAAGGGTTTTGGGCTATCGATTAGCACTACGGTAGCATTTTTCGACAAGGCTGCATATATCTACAGAACAAGTGGTACCTAGCTGGTCGGAGAGTCAAACCAGCAATCTTTCAATTACAGGTGCGCTTCCTTAACCATTAAGACACCACTGCCCATATTGCTGCATATGTTCCCTGGAGCAAAAGGTTATTTTCGTAAATCAAACGGGTTGAATCCTAATCATTAGTGTCAGTGCAAATAAGAATACACACACCTTACCCTAAGACACCCTCGCCTGGTTAGAACAGGCGTCTCTAATCCCGCTTATTACTGCTGAGGCAAGGAATGTGGGGGGGGGCTGAAGAAGGTGTCGCTTTATGTTGCAGGTGCCGCGCGATCCGAGCAACGTCTCTTCTCTTGATGTTCGGCTACCTTTTTCGTAGATTTTAATTCAACGTGCTACTCCGTTAATTGATTTCAATTTTAATTAGTAAGCATGTAGTCCAGGTTTAAGTCTATACAACAGTATAATTATATAGTATATATTTCACTTTTCTTTTTCCTTAAACAGAACTAATTTCGAATATTGCTGTTCTCTGTCGATAAAACAATACTGAAACAATGGCAGGTGAATGACATAGGCTACGGCGCAAAGTGGAATATATACAGAACAAGGACATGAACGTCGAAGGCAAAAGTAAGTATTTGTATCTCGTGCAATTTTATTATATTTTCATGAAAACATATTGTTATCTAGGTCCTACGTATTGCTCACTGTAATGTTCATTTAAAAAATAGCTCAAAAAACTTGTTTGGCTAAACCATTTACTCTAAACCTAAAACAGCCACTTAAATATAACAATTAGATTGTGCAATTATTATTAACCAGCTTTAACTAATATTGTTGGTATAACATACATTATTTTTTATAGACTAGGTAGATATGTTCCAGGTTCTCTGTGCATTGCTCTGTACAGTTTAAAAGTAGATGTTTTCAGAATATCTACATTCTAGGGTAAGGCAGCTGTCAAAGTTTAGCTGAGAACCAGAGTTCACAGTACTTTCAGTTATTGATGTTACTCTACAAAACAAGTGCAAAGTGTTGGGTCTTCGGGGGATGGGTGAGCCCGCGGGTGCTAACTAATCAGTTTCGCTGTCTCCTAGCCTGGTCTTCTTAACCAAAGAAGTAGGTCACACCTGCCCGCTACAACATGACACTGTTAACCTGGCGGTACCGCACCGCCCCCTCGTACTGAACTTTATAATTGTTTCACTTTTTTATTTGCCATTTGCTGTCATTTACTTTTACTTTTTGCTTTTACTATTGGCTTGGCCATCAATGTATGCGCTATTATCACCGTAAGTCTACTGCAGCAATGTATTGCTTAAACTAGACAATAATCAACGATGCTAATTTGATTGAAGTATAGGCAATCTATACAGTGTATTTGGTTTTTACGGACAGGTAAGATAAATTATGCACAATGTTATACTAGATAAGTGGTTGGAAGATGGAAGAATGAGACCGATTCTGGTTAAAGTGAGCGAACAATATTGATGGATGTGTTATGGTGAAAGGAAACTTTGTATCTTTAACATATATGTATTGTTTATTACAAGCAAAATAGTTCATATTTGATGATATTATCAATACAACCGTAAACATAAGGTGTATTTTTTTTCCCAATAGCCAACAGCAGTTCATGTTACATGTGAATACTGTATCCGTATTGGGCACCACACTGGAAAACAGTAAAACTGTGAACACAGCAACACAGTGAAACAACTGGGTAGCATTTTCCAGATGCTTCCTTTGGGTGGTGATTTGGGGTTGGGGAACTGAGATGGCAGACAGGGCCCACGGCCCCAGGCCCCCCTCTGACTGTATGTCTCACATCCATGTGAAACATTTGTGTAGATTAAAGTGGTGATGCCTTGCAGATTATAAGCGCTCATGACGTACTACTTTTATATTTCCATACATTTTCTGAAACTGCGTATCCTATTCAGGGTCATGCGGGTCTGGAGCCTATGGGCACAAGGCAGGGACAAACCTTGGATGGGGCGCCAATCTATCGCAGGGGACATTCATACATGCACACCTACGCGCAGTTTGGCAATTTCAGTTAACCTCAGTATATCTTTGGACTGTGGGTGGAAACCGGAGTATTCAGAGGAAACCCAACGATGACACAGGGAGAACATGCAAACTCCAGACACATAGAACCCTGGTGGAGACTCAAACCCTGGTCCCAGAAGTGTGACACTCATCACTGCGCCACCCCGCCACCCCGGTCTTATTTTTAAATATACAATCTGATTATGGCGGGAGTCATAACAGAAAAATATTTGGTACAATACTTAAGACAATTTTGAAATGTAATAGTTCGTAATGTTTTGTAATCGTCATAACTATGTTGTTGAGGCATGTATTTAAATAAAAGCATGTTTGTGGAATTTGCTAACTCAGGGGTAGCCAATCTTATCTGCAAAGGGCGGGTTTTTGCTGCAACTCCCTAATTAGATTACTAATTACAGGACTGTTTGGCTAAAGAGTCCTCACACCTGGGTTTGAACAGCTGACCTACAGGTTATCCCAAAAACCTGCATACACACCGGCCCTTTGCGGATAAGGTTTGCCACCCCTGTGCTAAATGCTGCAGTGCATGATGGGTATGATATTTGGAGGCCACTTAAATTTCATGACCTGCAACTGTTGCAATTTATGCAGGCAGGCCCTAACTGTGAATTTGGAAAGCGGGGGAGGGGGGTCCATGAACCATTTTTGCCCCACTGAACTGAGATGAAACCAGAGGTGGCAGTGGATCTGTTCAGCTTGTAAAAAAGGTCATTCGACGCTGCTCTCTGTGTGGCCCAGCAAGCAGTGTTGAGCCAGGAGGGGCTCCCTGGCAAACAGCCATCGAGATGAACGGCGGGATTCCCCGGTCAGACACCCTCAACTCGACCAGCTCCACCTCCACCCAGCGCAAGAAGCGGGAGCACGCCAAGAAGCCGGTGCAATGCACGACCACAGTGATCCGAGCCCCCCGGGTGCTCTTCTGCCTCCGGCTCGGGAATCCCATCCGCATGGCAGCCATCGCCATCGTGGAGTGGAAGTATCCCCCCCCCCCCTCGCCCCTTCCCCAGGCTGCCACACACATTCAGGCTTCCATCGGTTCTCCCATTCTTCAGATTAGTGAAGCCTTCTTCAGCACTGAGACGGTCCAGCCAACAGCAGTGACATTATGTTTAGATATGTGAGTATTTTACTACGGATTTCTAATGTAACTGACTTGGGTTCAGTATATTTTTCAGCTTTATTAATGAGTTTCCCCATTTTCACTAGCACCCATCTATCTCTGAATGAGAACCAAAGCGGTCCTCCTTTAAAGGGGAGCTCTAGCCAAAAGCGTTAATGGGTTCTTTCTGCTCAGGACCAACCCCCATTTTACATCTAAGTGATCTAGAAGATACAATGCAGATGTTAATGCTACATTAGCGGGGTGATGCCCCCTCACTGTAATGCTGGTGGCCTTGCTTTAATTTATTACACACTACCTTGCAAGGGCATTTTGCTTTTATGTGGAATGTTCCGGGCCTTAACTTCATCTCCTCAGACCATTTGACATATTCATTCTGCTGGCCATCTTCGCCAACTGTGTGGCTCTCGGAGTCGCCAAACCTTTCCCAGAGGACGACTCCAACCCCACAAACCATGCCCTGGTGAGTGACACATTCAGAAATGCTGAAGTGGCCCATCAGGTGACATGAGGCTTCTAAGAGAGGTCACATGACTCCTGCACTGTACCAGTCCAAGCCTTGCTGGCAAGTCAGCTGTCAGAGCTCCGTGCAGGAAGAACTGATTTCACAGCATTGTGTGTCTAAATATGAAGGCAGATACTTGTCACTTTTCTGTTGTTAAAATGGATAAATTAACATTGTATTATTATTACTTAAAATAGGGGTGATTTGTAATATTAATGCATTATGTTTAGATATTTTGTTATATTACATATATTTAGGTAATTTATAACAAATATATAAATATATACCCATAGTAATGATTATAGCTGTAAAATGTGGCAAAGATGATGTCATGTAAATTTTACCCTGGGATTTAACTTTATTCCAGTAGTATGTGCTTTTGTGTGGACCCTTCTGCTGCTAGTGAGTGACCTGTAAAAGCCCTTTATTGGATTATAAGGTAGTGAAATGTGGTGTCAGGGATAGGGACAGTAAGACCAAATGACCCCCTGGGAGGATTACTGGTTCAGATTTGCTGATTGTAAGATACTGGGTTTCAAGTGACCACAGAAACCAAAGTTTAATCTGTCTTACTGCTAAGTTTGGTCTTTTATTCTGCAGGGAGTGATTTTTTTTAACATAAGGTCCCTACTCCGGAAGAATATTTCTTTCAGTGGTCATTTACATTGGCTCATCAACCACTGGAATAAAACAGCCGGTAACTGGAATGTGCTCGTTTTCAGCGCATTTTAAAATGCTGTTTTCTGTCTTGCCTAATATAGACATCACTTCTGATGAAAGTGTGCTGTAATTGTACAGTAAAGTGTTCCTTAATTTAGACTGGAAGTGAAAGACAAGTCTCATGCAGGCATCGGTCTTGTGGCCTTCTGCTCCTTAGCGTAGTGCTACTCTTACCCCAGGGTTAAAACCTGTCAACATAGAATTAGCGGGTTACGGTCAATGGGTTAAAAGGTCAGTACTGTCATTAGGGCTGATTCATGGTCACTGGGCAAATCATCTTAAGTCAAATTAGTTATTTGGTCTGTCTAGAACCAATATCTTAACTTCCTTGTACCCTATGATTCTTGGGATAAACTGCAGGTTCATTGTGAGTCCGTACACGTTGGTATTATCCTGAATCATTATATTGTAGTGCTTATAGAAGATAGACGGATGGTGTCAGCTATGTGGTCATCATATCCGATTTTGTTTTGGTAGGAGCGAGTGGAGTACGTGTTCATGGTTATCTTCACCATTGAGACCTTCATGAAAATCCTGGCATATGGCTTGATTCTGCACCCCAACGCCTACATTCGCAGTGGCTGGAACTTGCTGGACTTCGTCATTGTCGTCGTCGGGTTTGTCCATCCTCTCCTCTCCTGCCTCCTGACTTTTTCTTGTGCCACATCATCATTCTTTATCAATACTTCTTGTCCCTTTTTACCTTTTTGGGGTTATAGTGTCAGGGTAGTGAAAACTATTTTAGCATTGCTTCCCTCAGGTACTGTTTAAACTGGCTAATGGAGGGGTTAGATAACTAGGCCATGGTTGGGCATATGTGACCCCTATGTGACGACTGATTGTGGCATGGTCATACCCCAGCCTGTTCAGCATGGTACTGGAGGGGACATCCAACAAATCTGGGGAGTCCCACCACACAGGAGGAAAGCCTGGTGGACTGGACGTGAAAGCTTTGAGGGCCTTCAGGGTACTGAGGCCACTGCGGCTGGTCTCGGGAGTGCCCAGTGAGTCTGTCCACTTTGCTGCTTCAGTGCTGGCACTAGCCTGCTAACGTACAACCTCATGTAGCCTCTGATATAAGCCACTGCTGGGTGCGGAAATAGGAAATCTGACTTGAACTGTGGGTCATTCATCTTACTCTGGCGCTTCCCCAGGTCTTCAGATTGTGCTGAACTCCATCATGAAAGCCATGGTCCCACTGCTGCACATCTCCTTGTTGGTCCTCTTTGTCATCATCATCTATGCTATCATCGGCTTGGAACTCTTCATCGGCAAGATGCACAAGACATGTTATTACAAAGGCGCAGGTATGTATACCACGTCCCCAAGCCAATTACTCCTAAGATCTTCCCAATGGCTACCATTTGTACTCACCCCCAAACTTACTCAACGATTATTGTGTCAATGGGACACTATCATAATCGGGCCTCTAAAAACATACGTCAGAAGTTAGGTCACTTTCTGTGTATATTATGAAGAATGGTCCTGGAGAGCTGTTATCCTGTTTGTTTTAGACCTCATTGTTGACGATGAACCAGTGCCCTGCGCATTTGCGGGATACGGCCGCCAGTGTGAAAAGAACGGGACAGAGTGTAGGGGCAAGTGGGAGGGCCCCAATGGAGGGATCACCAACTTCGACAACTTCTTCTTTGCCATGCTGACGGTCTTCCAGTGCGTCACCATGGAGGGCTGGACCGATGTACTCTACTGGGTAACACCTTCTTAAGCTCTGCGGATTTCGCTACAGTCCAGGGTTCAATCTAAAGTTTAGTGTTGACTTTACCGGAGGTGGCGATTTCAGGTCCAGAGAGTACAAATCCAGACCAAGATTTTGTTTCAACCAACCAGTTGAGTACTCTGTAACTGTGACTCTTTATACTCAACTGGTTGGTGAAACAAAATCTTGGTCTGGATTTGTACTCTTTGGACCTGAAATCTCCACCTCTGCACTTTACCTATACTACAACAGGGGGTCACATTATTTCAGTAGAAATCTCCAGTGAGGAATGCATGTAACATTTTTTTTCAGCACCAAGATTGTTAGTAGAGGGCAAGGAAGTGAGAAATGTGAACTATTCCCCAGGAGCAGAAGTGAAGAGCCATAGATTGAATGAAAGCTGAGATGAGCCTGCTTTTCTCTCACCCTACTTTTGCAGATGAATGATGCCATCGGGTTTGAGCTGCCCTGGATATACTTTGTCAGCCTGGTCCTGTTCGGCTCCTTCTTTGTCCTCAACCTCGTTTTGGGTGTGTTGAGCGGGTAAGAATGGCCTATGCTAACTTGAGGCACGTGGGCACCTTTGCCACACGTTTGGGTGATGGCAACCTCTCTCCACATGCAGGGAGTTCTCCAAGGAAAGAGAGAAAGCGGTGGCACGGGGAGACCTGCAGAGGGCCAATGCGAGGCAGCAGATGGAGGAGGACATGCTTGGGTATATGGACTGGCTGGAGCAGGCCGAAGACATTGACGAAGATGATGAAGAAGCCAAGAAAAGTATGTGAGATCCATTGGCAGAGATAGAAGGGAGCACTAAGTACATGGCTGGATGTACCATAAAATCCCCTGGATGCACAATGCTCCTTTGTTGCCTGAAGATGCTTTGCTTTACAGATGCATTTCAAATGTGTTCTTGTTGTTACTCTTGTTTAAGAACCACTTTATTTCCTTTTATTAAGAACAACGGCGGAGGAGACGTGTTTTCCTACGTCAGATTGGTGGTATAGAGCAAGGTATGTTCTCAGTGTCTCCCTTCATATCTTGGTATCGGTCACTCAGTTAAATGTGAGCTATCTAAACAGCCAACATGAGATCTTCAGAAACCCCACTAAACCTACTGTTGACTAGTCGGTCTGAGGATTTACCCATCGCTGTGTCTGTGACTGGTTATGTGGAAACTCTCCCATGTCTGTCTCCCCCAGACAGTGACTCGGACTCTGAGGACTTTGAGAACATTGACCTTGACGACGATGGTTGTTGTGCCTCCTGCTGGTAATTGACTACCTGTTTCTACACTATAGAATTAGCACTTCTACCAGGACTACCAGCATCTGTGAGGCTCTGACCTCTGGACTAAAGGACTGACAAACATTTGGCTGGTGCACTTAGGAAATGTGTTTTCAGCGTTTTAGTGCCCAAAGTAATATTGTTCTTGTACGTTTCTCATTGTTTTCCTCAGTGCCCGACTGATGGCCAATCCTCTTTGGTGAGTAGGTGAAATGCTTTTAAATGCACTCAAGATTAAATCTCAGTTTCACTGAATGTTGGAATAGCAAGACATTTTTTTGGAAAGATAGCATATGGTGTTCAGTCATATTGAGTCTCAGCTTGGCATTGAGGGGGGAGGTCCACGTAGACGGCAACATTCTGCTAAATGCAGACACTCCGATGGCAACCAAAGAAACCAAATCCACAACCACAAGTCAACACTTTTAATAAACTTTTGATCTCGTCTTGTTTTCCTGTATTTTGTCAGTGACGAGCTGTGCAAATGGAACCACTCATTTCGCAAGAAATGCAGATCTGCAGTCAAGTCTGTCACGTTCTACTGGGTTGTGCTTCTGCTGGTCTTCTTAAACACAGCAGCCAGCGCATCGGAGCACTACAATCAGCCCGAGTGGCTGACTGGGGTTCAGGGTGGGTGGATGCTTATTCTATGCGCAGTACCAGTCAAAAGTTTGGACATACCTACCCACAGAAAGGTGTATTTCTACCATTATCTACATTTTAGAATAATTACAAAGACCAAAACCATAAAATAACATACATGGAATTATGCACTGAAGAATTGTGAAACAAAAAATATCATTTGTTGGGGGCACATCTCTGTGGGTTGGGACTCAGAAGGTTTCCAGTTCAAATCCCGTGGTTAGCCCAGTGGTGCCACCCTTGAGCCCTTGAGCAAGGCCCTTGACCCCAATTGCTGCACAGACTGGCTGACCTTTCATGAAGTGGCCTCCTGGAATGCTTTTCCAGCTGTCTTGAAGGAGGTCCCAAATGTATGCAGAGTACTTTTTGGCCACTTTTCCTTCCCTCTCAATTCACACTCCATGAAACCCATCTCTGCTGGGTTTAGGTCAGATTGCTAGGTCATGTGATGCAACACTATCACTCTCCTTTGTAGGCAGCTTGGCATGGCCAAACTTTTAACTGGTATGGTACCTTAGGAGCTTCCATTGACTGTGTTCTTAGGTCACCACCTTCACCTCATCATGTGTCCTCCATATCTTTCTCACCTTTCATATCTAACCAGCTTATTTCAGCCTTCCAGGTCTCACTGGCTTCTTCCCTCTTCCAGAAACTGCCAATCGGGTGTTATTAACACTTTTCACCCTGGAGATGTTGCTGAAGATGTACAGCTTGGGGCTGCAGCTCTACTTCCTGGCTTTCTTCAACCGATTTGACTGTTTCGTTGTGTGTGGTGGCATTGTGGAGACTATCTTGGTGGAGATGAACATCATGCCCCCACTGGGCATTGCTGTGCTGCGATGCGTCAGGTTGCTGAGAATCTTCAAGGTTACACGGTAATGCATGACCAGAAAGCCATTTTTGGTCTTCATGAGCTGAGATCAGTACAGGGCAGTGGTTCACAGTCTTGTTCTCATTACAACCCTACCTTAATCAGGCGTATATGACCCTTAATAATAATAATGAATGTGGCAGGTTGAAAGCAGTGTGGATTGGAATTCTGCTGGGGGGAGGGGGGGTGCCAGGAACAGGATTGAATAGTGATGGCCAATGAAGCTTCATGAACCATTTGCAGTATTTCTGACCCCACTAGATGGTGCTCTTTATTTAAAAAAAAGGGCTCAATATATGGCCCAATGCAATCCAAGAGCAAGGATCGAGAACTAGTCAATAAGTCAGGGAGGACACTTTGAGCTAGAACATGATTTGTAAACTACTATTTCAATGAAAAGGACCCAGATTTCACTTAAGCATTGAGTTCTTGCTGTGTGCTGATTGGTCAGTCTTTTATAATCATGCATGTGTCACTAATGTTAATGTGAAACAGCTGGATGAGTCTTTCGATCAAGGAGATAAAACAGTCAAAGCATAAGTCGAACTGAACTAATTAGCCAAGCACAGGAGCCCTTTAGTTTTAATTTAAAGTAGTTTGTAAAACCTGAAGTAGCTCAAAGTGTCCTCCCTGACATGGATTATCTAGTCACCCTAGATCAATACACTGGAGGATGGTTGTTACTGGTTGCTATGGGCAGCATGGTAAGATTAGGGATAGGAATGTCCTCACATTGGTATCTGTTTGCTGTTCTTTCAGCCACTGGAATGCCCTGTCCAACCTGGTGGCTTCCTTGATCAATTCCATGAAGGCCATCGCTTCCCTGCTCCTCCTCCTCTTTCTCTATCTCACCATCTTTGCTCTACTGGGGATGCAGCTTTTTGGGGGAAAGTTCAACTTTGATGAGACGCAGACCAAGCGGAGTACTTTTGACAGCTTTCCTGCTGCTTTGCTCACCTGTTTCCAGGTGTGTGTATGTGTGGGGGGTGTTTCTGCTCCTAATTCTTCCCCTACTTCCTGTACTTCCTGCTCTGCTCCACCATTTAGTTTCTTTTACATACCTTCCTCGTTACATACCTTCCATGGAGCAACAATCATTTTATGTTGTAAACTAACTAAAATTAGTCTTTCTTTAAAGAAAACACAGCAACACTTTCTATGAATGCCATGGCTATAAGAATATATGACTACATTCGTAACACATTATGATGCATTCATAGAGCATTACAAAACATGGCTATAAGTATAAATAAAAAGGCATAACACATTATAGCCATGTTTATTAGGCATCATAAATGATTTTTGAAGCTCTCTTTTATAATGCACTATAGATGCCCTCATAATGCATCCTTAGTTCTTATACCAACCATTATAATGCATTATGAAGATATCTATAGTGCATTAAGCTTCAAGCAAAAATGTTACAGAAAACACTGTTCAATCTGAATACTGATTTTACCAGTAAATTGATATCAGTGGTTTGATATTTTATGAATGTCTTAAGTTGTATGTCATAACTCTCTCCCTCCCTCCCTCCCTCTCTCTCTCTCTCTCTCTCTCTCTCTCATAACCTGCCATACTATTCCCTTACTATCCTCATCCCTCATCATCCCTCTGCTTGACTGCAGATCCTGACAGGTGAGGACTGGAACTCGGTCATGTACGATGGCATCATGGCTTATGGTGGCCCAAACTTCCCTGGCATGATTGTCTGCATATACTTTGTGATCCTCTTTGTCTGTGGAAACTGTATCCTCTCAGCCAATCTGGTGTTGTCTTAATCCTGTGCACCATGTTGGTACTTAACAGTCAGAAAAAATATATATCGTCTACGATCATAGCTGAAGAGGGATTGTAGCCATTAGCTGGATGCTTAACTGATTTCGGCCTATATGCAGATAATAGTGTTGAAAGTCACAGGAAAGACTCCGCTGTTAGGCAAAAACCTAGCCATCTGTATTCAGTGTTGGGTATTTCAGATCCAGAGAGTACAAATTCAAGATTTTGGTTCTAACAACCAGGTGAGTACTCTGTGACTGTTTACGCTCAGCCGGTTGGTTGAAACAAAATCTTGGTCTGGATTTGGAGCTTCTGGATCTGAAATGCCCAACACTATCTGTATTAAGTGATATGTCACATTGGAAAAAATGTCAGATAAAGAACCCAATTAAAACTGTGTACATGTTTCTCACTGTATGCGTATAAAGAAGGTATTTCCTGTGTCAGACTCGGCTGTTTGCTCTCTTGCCCTGCATGGTCCTTAACGTCCTCCCTCGCGCAGATATCCTGCTGAATGTCTTTCTTGCCATCGCTGTGGATAACCTGGCCACCGGAGAAAAGGAGGGCAAAAAGGAGTAAGATGGGGGTGACAGACTAATCTTATAAAAGGGTTGGATTCAGGCAAGCCAGTGAGATAGAGATGTATGAGAAAGGTAGAAGACCTGTCATAAAAGGGAGCATCTCGGGGAAAGTAATCTGCAGTTAATGTGAAAACTAGAGGCATTTTTACTGACTCAGCTGTTGTGCAGGGAAAAAAAAGTGGAGGAAGAGGAGGAGGATGAGGAAGACGAAGCAGAAAAGGTATGGTTATCAGAATTGTTCCACATTTAGTGAGGGAACTTCGGACATGTGACCTTTACTGTGTGACCCAGCAGACGCCAGTAATTCAGCCCTGGTGTCTTTATTGGGTATTTTGAAGAATCTCAACTCAATGTTGATGACTGTATATTCCGCATAGATTGAGAATGAAGAGGATGAGGAGCAGTTGGAAGGAGAAGGGCCCGGTGAGCGAATCCTCCACACAGAAGTCTTAAGATTCTACCAAGCACATTTACGGAGCCTCTAGGCTCGAGTCTCGCCACAGCTGCAGCGGCAGCACCGCAGTCTGACCCGCCAAGCATGCCTGACAAGAGCACAATCCCACCCATAACTTCAGTTCTAACAACAACAGGGGGAGGGACAAAGTTCATATATCTGGGGAGCAACTAGTTGGTTTTGGACCCCAGTGTTTTTCTCCTCATAAGTACCACAGCAGGTTTTGGTTCCTCTCCTCCCTTTTCTCCTCAGGTTCTCCTCCTGAGACGTTGTTATTGTCATTGTGTGACTTAGTTCCTTCAGTGTGGTCTAACACTCTTTTGTCTTCGTCTGATTACATAAATAGTACATTAATAAAGACCTTCGCCTTCAAGCTAATGAGCACAGCTAACTCTATGTCCCTGTCCGTCTCAGAGGAAGCAGGAAAACAGCTAAACATGACTAACTTTGCCCCTCCCATTGAGAAAATTGTCCCCATCCCAGAGGGGTCTTCATTCTTCTGTCTCAGAAAGCACAATGGGTGAGTCCTTTTTGCCCTACACAAAGTGTCAGAATGCCTCTGTCCTGTCCTTAAACAATGGAGACAGTTTGGTGGGGAAATTCTGGAATCTCTAAGTGTTAAACAAAGTTAATTTGCTTGTAAAGATGGGAGATGATTACCTTCACGTATCTATGAGCCTGATGATGTTTTCGCCATGTGATCGCTCGCCAACATGGACTCTCTTTTTTTCTGGTTCAGGTTCCGAAAAGGATGCCACAAGCTCATCCACCACCCCATCTATACAAACCTCATCCTGCTTTTTATTATCCTTAGTAGCATCTCTTTGGCTGCAGAGGACCCCATCAGGACCCATTCCTTCCGGAACATGGCGAGTCACAAAAACTGCAAAACTTCAATCAGTCATGGTTGCAATGAGGCTTCTTATCCCACAGTGGGCATAATTATACCTGCTGATCACTGCTTAATTGAACCCAAATTGGTACTAATAAAGTAACTGAGTCATTTAGGATAATTGCTCAATATAATCCAACCTTTATTCAATCCCTATCCTGCCTTTCAAAATATAGACCCTCAGAAGTAGCTACAACCTGCTTCTCCTATTAGCACTGATATTCTCCATGTGGTGCTGTGAAGCTCATTTCTCGCATACTGTACTGCATGGGAAATTCCTCCATAGGGACACACTGGCTAGTGGGATGTGTATGGGATGTTAAATTCCCTGTTCTTTCCTGGCCAGGTCTTGGGTTATGCGGACTACGCCTTCACGTCAATATTCACTGTGGAGATTATACTGAAGGTACGGAGGACACCTTGCACTGTTGGTAATGTCTACTGTCCTGGGTTGTTGAGTAATTTGGTAAATTTACGTGCCTTTTTTTTGGTCTTGGGAAGAGGCACATATACATTCTGTCATACCCCCAACCTTGAAACAAGTTTATAGTTTTGCTCATAACTGACTGGCTGCTCTGGTGAGTCTAATATAACTCTCACGTTACATGTATTTTTTTAGCAGATACTAAATACTGACTGTACATGCAAGCAAGGCGGATAATACATTGTGGTGTCTCTGTGCATTGTGGGTAATTATTGAACCTCCCCCATTCTTTTCTTTCTCACATTAGATGACCGTCTATGGGGCTTTCCTGCATGAAGGCTCCTTTTGCAGGAACTGGTTCAACCTCCTGGACCTGTTGGTCGTCAGCGTGTCACTCATGTCCTTTTTTCTCCAGTGAGTGCCCAGCATATAGAGAAAAGTGTCTCTTGGGCTTTTTAATGTGGCTGGAAGCGTGTGTTAAGATCATGATGGATTTTATGGGCTTTTGATTAGGTGCAATTGATGCTAAAGCTCTAAAATATTAAAGTGTAATCTGATCCGCCCACATCCTTATTCTCCGTGTTTAAAACAGCCAGCCCAGTTTAAACACACCCCAGTCTAACAGGCATCACATTACTGGTGATTTGAGTGACTATGCCTCCCTCGCAGCTCCAGTGCTATCTCCGTGGTTAAGATACTCAGAGTCCTGAGAGTACTGCGGCCGCTCCGGGCCATTAACAGAGCCAAGGGACTTAAGGTGGGCAGAACTCTGGGTGTGTGTGTGCGCATGCATGTGGATCTGTGTGTGTGTCTGCGTGTGTGTGGTCTAGGTATACAATGTGGGGACCAAATGTCCCCACAATGTGATAAAATCTGTTATTTTGAGATTATGGTAGGGCTGGGTGATATAGACCAAAAAAATATTTTTTCCCATAAAGTAATAACAAAAAAATCAGTTCTGAATCAGATCCAAATGTCCCCAATGTCACACAGGCCCTGTTATTAACCAACAGCTGTACACGTACATGAAAAAATGGCTCAAAAATAAACTACCAGCATATATTATTTTACCAACCAGCTCTTCTTCGCTAGCTTGCCTTTGTCTGTCTCCATCCTGTCGCTGCATACAGGACTTGTCAGTGAGGGCAAGGGATGAGACAGGGTACGTTAAAGGGGGAGGGGCGGGGCAGGGTGCG
>JAODLC010000133.1:23801906-23817283 GCA_026781145.1 Hippopotamyrus pictus | reverse complement strand
ATAATCTCCCAAAATTAGTTCTCTTCCATTTTGAATTTTGGTCCAACATTGCTTATTTAATAATAAACCGGTATCCTGATCAATCATTTGACACTGAATGAAATCAACCAGAAAACTGGAGTATGATAAAAATTACACTGTATAGTTTGACTTCCCTTAAATTACGTGTTGTTTCGGTTTCTTTAATAAATCTTTTGTATAGAGATGTATGAAAAATTAGAGAATATAGAGAAAAATTTTAAAGTTCGATGTGTGCTGACAGTAGATATTAAGTTTGAATTAAGGATACATGACTGGTGACTACGTTTATGTTTCTGTGTGTAATAAAAGGTTCTCACTAATACGTGTGTTTTCTTACAAGTGGAAATCCACCCATCAAAAATAAATTCAACTTAGACTGATAAAATATAGAATTTAGACTGTTATATGTCAGTAGATGACCACAAGGTGGCAGCACATCGACTTGAATAAGACTTCTGCGAAGGCGCGTTTTCTTGAACGCCATTTAAATAAATAGCACGAATGACTCATCAAAAAATTATCGGTATCTGGTAGGAAAGTCATGTTTTATAGCTGTACTCTCAGGTATTTGACTTGAACACTCACAAACATGCAGCTTGACATAAATGCCTCAGAGCCAGCACACAAGCATGGGCCTCAATGTAAACAATGGAAAGGCAGCCACATGACTGATTAAACACAGGCTTCCAAAGTCAACAGAGTCTGCAATCTGGACCTCCTCCTCAGGTATGTTTCATCTGCTGCTCGATAATATGCTATATGCTACACTCCTTCGTGCGGTTCTTCGTGGGATCCTTAGATGTGCCTCCATATTCTACATGGTCCCAACAGAGGGCTGACTTTGGGAGTGTATAAGTGAGCTGTGGAGATCTGAGTTACCACACAGAAATCCATCTTTCAGATGTCATTTAGCTTTCAAATGGTCTCTTGTCCCAGAAACAGAAACTCCTAAAAAAAAAAAAAACACGATGCAAGAATACACTTTCAAAGTTTACTATCAAGTTGTTTCATACAAGGGTTTCACATTTCTAAAGTTTGTGTGATACCATATTCCTGGCAAGCGGTATATTTAACATTATTTACAGGGCAATGCAGTTATGAATTGCATCCTGATTAACAGAGACTATGCATACACCATTATTTTACTCATTAAAGACTTCTTGGGTTGTTGTGTGTCCTTGATCAGTAGGTCACGGGTTCAAATCCCATCACTGGCAGAGTGACGTCACGAGCCCTTTAAGCTCGGCCCCAATTGCTCCAAGAAGAGTCTGATCCTGCTCCTCATTAGTTTGTCACTTTGGACAAAAATATCTGCTAAATAATTAAACATTACTTGTATGAATAAAGTTATCGAGTCAAACGAGTATGAAAAGTCAATAATGACGTCAATGCTTTCTGAGTAAACACTGTACCATTCAAGTACTGAACGAAATACTTAAAACCACATTATTCGGTTCCGTATATCTATATCTCTTTCTATAAACTTCCAGTACTGATGGCACTTCTGCCTCTATCTACAGAGCTCTTCATTTTCTCATGTCCTGTTCCTGTCCTCCCTGGGGGATTCATGGCTGTAACAGTAGACGGCAAAGCCCGGCTTTTGGATCGGAGGCGGGGTTGTTGCGTGTGTGCTTGTGTGTGCTGAGTTTAAGGAAAACCTGGCCGAATGGATTTCAGTGCAGCCTCCGCAGGATTACTTACATGTCCGTGTCCGTAAGATAACAACTGGAGGCTTATGTACGGCGGCTGGCGGCTCTAACTCCTCCCGAAGACAGTGCCTTATTGTGAAGCACCCAGCATACCGCATGTTCACGCTTGGATCCAGAAAGCGGCGATCTAAGGGCTCGGTGAGAAAACACGCCAAGTTTAGATCAACTCATTTCACTTCTTTCATTCTCTGTTTTATTGTTAAGCGCTTTGATGCGGGAGCGCCGGTTTTGAAAGTGAAACCTCGTCTGGGACGGCAAACGTAAACGTAAATGAAATTACATGTGCACCATATAGCAGACCACTCGCACTTATTAAGAGTCTGTTCCCGGTTTTATTCTGACTGCAGGGAAGTTTTGGAAATGTCCTGTGCTGCTCTTCGGGACCAGGGGGGATTTAAAAAAATATCTTTACAGTTTTAACAGTGCGGTGTCTGATGTCGCTGCCGATTTTCCTATTAACTTTCTATATGCCTTTTTTGTGTTGAACTGGGATTAAATATGGTTTTCTGTATATCGTCTGTGCGAGAGTTTTGGGTCAGTATTGCTGGGGGTTTTTCTCTGTAGTTCTGAAGTCTGACCGAACTATGTTGCACCAAATGTCGCCTTTTAGGACGGGAAAGTGCGGAGTTGCAGATATATTACCCTGATGGTCTAACAGCACGGGTCGGGGGGGGGGGGGCACAACGAATCTCAGTGTATTCGGCCCGTTATGAAAATATCTTCTCGTGTATACTTTCCCCAGGAAGTTGACGAGGCCCTTTTAAACTGCACATCCCTTCCTGTAGCCCCAGTCTGGCAAATATTTTTATTCCTGTAATTCTGTGCTTTGTGCCCCACACTCGTGCTTGAAATATTAAGCAAACGCGGCGGTTTCAGCAGAAATCAGAAGTTGCGGGTGGCGAGTAAAGAATAAGAATAGACAAGAATCATTTCGGATGAAATCAAAGGTATCCTACACTTTATGGGCAATAAAATACATAAAGTGTAGGATACCTTTGATTTCATCCGAAATGATTCTTGTCTTTTCTTATCTATATACCGATCTGTTCTACAATCTAAAATTACATTCCATTTACACTTAATTTGCCATGGCTAAGAGTGTGATAGCACAACATCATTTTAACTTTGGAAAGGGATGGATTGTGGTTTTTAAAACAGCGCAAAAAAAAAAAAAAAACTGGAAAAATTAAGAATATGCTTGGGAGGAAAAACCGCTGAATCAGTTTGCGCATGTCTGAGTATATATACCTGAAATTATGTATTATAATATACTAGAAACAAGACTTGTATGTGGACTTATTTTTCAGTTTTGCTGTAAAACACGTGTGACCCGCAGGCCGTGTTTTTGTGCATACTCAGACATATTTTTCCCCACCCTGCTCGGTTATGATAACACCACAGCATCGGCCCTGCAGCCTTCCTCCGCGTTCTGACAGCGTGCAGCGCTCACAGGAAATGGGAGGCCAGTGACCTCGGCGGCCTAGCTGCCGTTAACGTTTTAACGCGCAAATCGGGCTGGGGTTGGATTAAGGGGTTCGGATGTGCAGGTCGATGACCCAGTGCGCTTAAAATATTCATTTGTTAGCACATTTCCAGCAAGCACATGCTGAACTTGTACATAGGGTTGATCTCATGGGCACTTCCATCAGTAAGTCCGTGTCAGTTTGGTGAATATAGTTTCTTTTGCATGTGAGGAAGAGTCAACAGGCCCCTCTTGTGGTCGTTCAAGAGGCAGCATATCCTGGTCACATGACTGGGGTTGCAGGTTTGCATCTGGCTGCCTCATTCTAACAAAGTGCCTCTTGTGTAAACTGGGCAGTCTAAGCAGAATGAGCTTGTTGAAGTTTGGCTGCTGTATGAAGGTGGATTCATACGACGTAGGTATGGTATAGCCACATATTCTACGCCATAGCTTACGTGGTAGCTGGACACGCACCACCCCAGAAATGCAGCTACACATCGCGGGGACACGAACCCTTCGCAGTGACTCGGACCACGGCGTAAGCTCTGCATAGGCTCGACGCAAAAGTGACATTCAGCCTTTATACATGATGCTCATGTAATCCCGCATAGAGTCAAAGCACGCCTATGCTTCTCACAGATTGCAGACCCGACTCGGAGTCTGTGTCAGACTCCTGTCTTTCCTTTCATCAGTTTTTCTTGACATCCCCCCATCACCCACCCAGAGACACAGGCTCGCACGCAAGCCCTCCCTCTGTGTTTTTAGATGCCCCCCCCCCCCGGCCCTGACTGGCAGTTGAGGTGGTAAACGGGTGAATCGCAATCCCAGTGTGTTTCAGCACACGTTTCCATGGCTCCTGTTCCCACCCCCACTGCGGGCAGTGCTGTTTACCTTCCTTGTTTTCTGTACCTGTGTTTGTCTGGACGTGCGTGCGAACCAAGCCGGGGCCGGGGGGAGTCGTGACCTGGGGGAGCTGCTAATCACTTTTTCCCTTCACTAAACTGTAGTGATGAGAGCCGTCTTGCGGGACGGGCCTTATGCTCGCATTACCTGACTATCAGTGGTAGCGTTCAAATGCACCAGTTCACACAGTCCATGTGCTAATATTTGTTCGACATGCTGTTGAATTTCTGCTTGGATGTCATTCTAAGACTTCAGTAAAGCAACTGAATAAGAAAGTTTAAAGAGCAGAGCTTTGCCTTAAAACATGTGGTTCCCTTCCGCACATGCTCTGGTGTGCTATGTGTCTGATTCGACTCGCGGATGAAGGAATGTTCTGTATGTCGACGCTCTTCATGGGAATGTGTGACATGAAAAGCAAAGGAGCTTCAGCCCTTAGGAATACAGACTTGGGTGCTTTGGTCCAGAAAGTAAAATTGAAAGATTAAGGAGCCTGAAAGTGGTCGGTGTTCAGCTTCTCAACCTTTTCAAGGTAATCTCCATATGCCTGCCTCCCAGTTGGACCAGTTCAGTTTTCTCTCCTTCCAAGTACCTCCCAACTGGACCAGTTGAGTTTTCTCTCCTTCTGGGTATATCCCAACTGGACCAGTTGAGTTTTCTCTCCTTCTGGGTACCTCCTAACTGGACCAGTTCAGTTTTCTATCCTTCTGGGTACATCCCAGCTGGACCAGTTCAGTTTTCTATCCTTCTGGGTACATCCCAGCTGGACCAGTTCAGTTTTCTATCCTTCACTCCACAGAGAAAGGGAAGAGTGTGGAAACTCTGAGGAAAGTGTTGGGTGTAACCTATTTCCTGTGGCCATTTCCTTCCTAAAATATATTTTTTTAATGGGGAGATGGAAAGCAGGTTGGCATTCTGGCGAATGGCATTTTGACAGACTGGCACAGTCTGGCACAGATAACTCAGCACAGTGCTGTTATCACTGTCTAATCTAGGCCATTATTGAACCACATCATCACGACGTTGACATCGATCATGACTGTTTGCTGATGTAAGCTGTGCGTGTTCAGTGTCACTGTGAAACGTGTGTTTTCATAGTGTGTTCATAGTCTGAAATTGCATTTAAATTCACATTTAGCTTACAGTTAATTGGTTTATCCTATCAGTCCTTTGTGGGCTGCAGATGTTGGGACACATGGCCGTGTGATTCAGCAGGGTGGGGGTCTGTCTCCATCTGACACGTCTGTGCATGTTGGACCTTCTGTTGGGTTACATAGCTGCTCTCGGAGGAGGGGCCCTGCAGTCAGGGTGTCAGGCTGAGGAGAGAAATCACCTGAGTAAGTCTGCTGTAGGTCACTATCAGAGCTGGATTTCAGCCGTATCCCTGCACATCTCAGGAGGACACATGATGGAACACCAGAGATGAAAGTGTGAAGGACAGCACTCCAGACGTAGGAGCAGGACCTTAACTATCGTGCCACCCACCCCTCCTGATGTGACGTTTTGGTCCCTGTCTGATCTTCTTTGATTGTTATTTTTTTGTGCAGGGAAGCGACGGCATCCCAGACTGCGGCCTGCCCTGTGCTCGCTGTGGTGACCAGTGCCCTGGCTTCCACATGCACGGATGGAGGTAGGTTCTGGTTTACTATAACACGGTGACAGTGGCTGCGATCTCTGTGCGTGGAAGGTGCCTGTGTCCCCAGCAGGGGTTGTGTGACAGGCATGGCCGCGAACCCACACCACTGCTCGCAGCACACAGGGCACCTGAGCTAGGGCTCCTTCTTGGGGAACCAGCTTGAGGAACCAGTCAGACTTGTTCCTCAGCTCTGGGTGATGGCGTCACCCCCACAGCAGACTCCAGCCGGCCCGAGGAGCTCCGCTAGGCTGGTGCCGGGTCTGGTTGCATTCCTGGACAATGACACCTCAGAGGAACTCGAGATCCGGCCCATTAAATTAGAGGGTCCGACTGTATTGACAACATGGCGAAGATCCACTTGCCTCTGCGGAACACGTACGGGGGAATCCCACTGTTTATGGGTAGCTGTGCTTTTCACGATGCGCCAAATAGGTTTGTAAAGATCAACAGCAAAAATAGCAATGTACAGGGATATAGCAGCAGTAGATGTGGCAAAAGCAGAGAACAATGGAGGAATAGTCACAGTTATACATGGGGGACCCCAAGGTCAACCTGCTGCCTAGCCCCCCTACATACCTGCACTAGGCGGAGGGGCCCTGCAGTGTAATCCTGTGTCAGGGTGGGGAGAGCTTTCACCTGCATCTGGGCAAGGTGCATTTTGGGAATCATGGAGTTGAAAGTTCTTACGTGTTCATAACCAGCTGGGTTGCTGGTTAAGCTGTAGTGCCCCTTGCTGACTGAGTGCAGCTTGCTCTGTATTCAGGTGAGCGTCTCTTTTATACGATGCTTCCAGCAGGGTCTGCTGGGGAATCTGGTTACCTTCTGTGTGCCTGCAAGATGCCCAGCTCCACACACTGCTGGTCAGGCTCAGAGGCACGGTCAGGAGCGTGCTCCTGTCCTGCAGCAGTGTACAGTTGTGGGAAGCGTTTTGATGGTCGGGAGTCTGAGCCTGTGTTCCTGTAATCACAAGGTCGCCGGTTCAAACCCAGCCTCAGCATGTCTGCGGGTCCTTGAGTAAGGCCCTTAACCCCCAGCTCCCTGGGCGCCCCAACGGGTGGCTGCCCTTCATGGACAACTTCCTCTACAAAGAGCAAGTTGAGGGAGGCGCAATTTCCCCACGGGGATCAATAAAGTGTCTGTCATTTGTGACTCTGCAGGGACACAATTATTCAGTAACACCTGTACTTCTCGCAGTACAGATATTGCGCCAGTCGTATTTACTCGTTGCAGTTGTAATTGTCCGCAGCTGGTGTGCAGTCTGAGCAGTTACTTGCGGGGAGAGCCATGCCGTTAACTATCATCGGACCGACACGCGTGTGCTCGCTCTGAGATACACACAAAGCCGTGGTTGGTAAAAAAAACTGCGATATTTGCGGTGCTTCTTTTGACCCCGGTGGAGGAGTTATGGACTGTAAGTGTTGAAGGTCTAGCCTCATAACAGAAATGTTATGGGTTTGTGATCCATTTAGGGATTCCGCGATCAGCTGGAGGACTTGAAGTCACGGGGTATGAACCCATGCCACCTTTGTAGCCAATAGCGCTGTTTATTTGGTTTAATTACTTAGTGCATGTGGATCATTGACTGGTGGGAGGAGGGCGTGTGCGTGCGAGAGACGAGGAAAGAGTCGGGAGAGATGCTGACGAGAACCAGCATGAGCATCAACGCTAATCGAATTAGTCCCCTGCTGAAGCAGAAGCTGGCCTGAAGCAGAAGCTGGCTTTAGCTGTTCCCTGGGGTCCATCCACACCCCAGCCGGCCAGCTGTTGAAGAAAACAAACCATCTCTAGGAGCGTTTCATGCAGCTCCCCATCTCCACCACTCCTTACAGGCCAGTTCCACTTACTACCTGACTGTTTTCTCAATGCCAAAGCTTACTGACACGCTCTCCTTTATTCCAAGTACAAATCTCTCTTTTCTTCATTCTTGTTACTTCTCTTATACCTTCACTTCCTGTCTGGCTGCTCCTCCCGAACCTGCCCCCCCCCGTGCCCTAATCCTCTCTGCTGCGCTAATAAGATTACTGGCCACAGCTCCTGCTGTTAAATACCTTCTACGGAGAGTTAAAAGTATTCGTTACAGTGGGGACCTCAAGTAGAAGTGGCATTCATAGGGGCTAAGAGTAGCAGCTGACTCGAGGGGCGAGTGCTTGGCGAGTGCTCACGGCGTGAGGGAGAGGAACCGTGACAGATTCCCGTCGGGAGGAAGCGCTGGCGTGTCTGTAGAGGCGGCGACTTTACGCTTCTGTCGCGTCGCTGCCAAAACCCCGAAACGGTGCAAAATGTGCAAAATGTTCCCCCCCCCCCCCCCAAAGTGTCCGCCCACCCCTTTCACAAGCACAGAACTGTCCTTGTCTCCTAGTGACGTCTACAGTACATTTGAAAGTCGCAGCCCAGTGTCACAGTTCTGGGCCATAGACCCAGTTAGGGCAGATAAAGCTGATCCGAAATCAGTGGTTGCTGCCACTCGGTTTCGGGGCCACCATCTGTATAGGGACAGGCCTGACCCAAACATGTCACTTAGCCAAGACCGTTACCGACTACTGCCAGGCAGCAGCCTTGTGGCAGTGAAAGAAGGGGCAGATGTTATTATCAGATAGGACATCTGGCTCATTAAACCGCCTGTTGATGCTGGAGGTGGCTGCTAGAGTATGTGTTTGCGTGTGCACTTTTCACCACTGGAGTCTTTTTTTATCACAATAACAATATTTTTCCAGTTGTGAATAATTTGGGCGTAACTCAGCAGTTGTTGATGTGATGTCCTCCTCAATGGGTCACTATATAATGTTATTGCAGCTAGAGAATGAAGGGTTAGCTGTAAGCCTTGCTCAAAGAAAGTGTGAGATATCAAGTTTCAGTTCATATGACAAGCTGTCCACATGTTTCTGAGTGTGTGTTCGTACATGCATTTGCCGCTGTGAGAACTTTCCCTTAAGGCCGACATGGGTAAGCATGAGCTGAGCAGCAGCTGCTGCAAACGGCGTCCCTTGCAGATATTTTGCCGCACGCCTTTGTCCCACCCCGTTTGATAGGTTGGGCATTTGCTTAATTTCCGATACAAATTCCACTACAGCAGTGTTTCCTTGGGGACCCACAGTCAGTCCATGTTTACCTCCAAGCTCCCTACCAGATAGTCCACTTTTTTGCTCCCTACCAGATAGTCCACTTTTTTGCTCCCTACCAGATAGTCCACTTTCTTGCTCTCTACCAGGAGATGGGAGGGAGCAAAAAAGTGAATTGTCTGTGGGTCCCCAAGGACCAGATTGGGAAACACTGCACTAGAGACAGCAGGTTGGGGGGGGGGTCCTGGTAGGCTTCGGTAGTCATGGTGGGATCGTCATACAAACAGACGAGGAGGAAAAGACTTGGCAAAGCAGCTTTCTGTCTCATCATCACGTTAATGCTTGGCAGCTGGGAGCAGGTCAAGCTTCTCCACGGAGCTGCTCATGGTGGCTTGACTGCGAGGATGAACCCCAAGCCCATCATTCTCTGAAGCTAATCTCTGCCTCCCATGGAGACAGAAGCTTCTGGATGAAGTAGAGTTATGTGTTTTAGCTTTTCTTTTCTCAAAATTGATTGTTAATTTCCAATCTGTGCACAGTCATTCTGATTCTGGATCGGCATTGCACGTCTGTTGGATCTGGTTCTCATGCCCAAGTCTGCTGACCTCTGGCCGTGACACAGAGTGCATAAATGATTTAATAAGAAATATCAGGGCAGGCGTAGTTCTGAAAATTGAGGTGAAGGGGTCTTTTTTGACCTATAGGAAAACCTGCGTTCACTGTCGGTGTGTGCGTGAGGAGCACGGGATCCGTTCTGTGCCGGGGGCATTGGACAGGATGGTGGCTAAGCTAGTGGCTGATGTCCGGAGACATTCCATCTCTGATGATGACTCGGGGTGCGCCTCTGAGGAGTATGCTTGGGTCCCCCCCGGGCTCAAACCCGAACAGGTGAGCGCTCCCTCGGAACTGTCCCGAACCACATGGGGGGGGGGGTGAGCAGAAAAGGCTGATCGCGTTTGTGGTGTCCCTCATTCTCGAACCCCACGCAGGTGCACCAGTACTTCAGCTGTATTCCGGAGGACAAGGTGCCCTATGTCAACAGCCTAGGGGAAACATACAGAGTTAAACAGCTTCTGCACCAGCTGCCAGCACATGACAGTGAGGTATGACACATGCTGTCCATAGGCAGGCAAAGTGAAGTCCACAATGTCTGCTCCTCTGCTGACAAATTATTGTGATTCCTTCAGCCTCCATCCTTTGACCCTGCCTCTCTTGGCCTCCGTCCCTGTGACTCTGCCTCGCTCAGTCTCCGTCTCTGTGACTCTGCCTCGTTCGGCCTCTGTCCCTGAGACTCTGCCTCGCTCAGCCTCCGTCCCTGTGACTCTGACTCGCTCGGCCCTGTCCCTGTGTCTCTACCTTGCTCGGCCTCCGTCCCTGTGTCTCTGCCTCGCTCGGCCTCCGTCCCTGTGACTCTGCCTCTCTCGGCTTCCGTCCCTGTGACTTTGCCTCTCTCAGCCTCTGACCCTGTGACTCTGCTACTCTTGGCCTTCCTCCCAGTGACTCTGCCTCTCTTGTCCTTCATCCCTGTGACTCTGCTACTCTCGGCTTCAGCCCTGTGACACTGCCTCTATTAGCCTCGGATCCTGTGACTCTCCCTCTTTCGGCCTCGGCCCCTGTGACACTGCCACTCCCGGCCTATGCCCCGTGACCCTGTGTGTTTCAGCCTCAGTACTGTAATTCTCTGGATGAGAATGAGAAGAGAGAACTTCAGCTCTTTAGCCAGAAGAGGAAAAGCGAGAACTTGGGCAAGGGGAATGTGCGGCTGTTCCCCGTCACCATGACCAGCGCCATCTGTCGGGAGGTACGGAGCGCCACAGGGTCCAAGAATCCAGTGCCATGCCAAGAAAGACTGAAGCAGAACCAAGTAAACAAGAGATAGCCAAGAAGCTGGTTCAGTTAAAATTACTAGCAGTGCTTAACCAAACCTCATGCTGTAATATTCATATATGGCCTCAGATAAAAAGAGAAATAATGACCTACAACAGGTAAAATGCACGCAAACAGGAATACTAATAAGCATTTTAAAATTGTCCTAATTTACTGCTTGCACGCAGCACAGTGATGTACTTCATTAAAAAAGGCTCCCTCTCCCTTCTGCCTCAGGCTGTTAGGATCACAGCACTGTGTGACTCTGAAGCTGTACCTGAGATTACATTAGATTAGTTAAACTTTATTGATCCCACAGGGAAATTCTTGCACATACAGCAGCGGGGCACAAGCCTTTACTGAGAAACAGACAAGCTGCAGAGATAAACGTGGTGCGAAATATGAAAAAGTATGTGACACAAATAAAATCCCGATTTCTGTAATATTATTGAAATAAATATTAAGAAAACAAATGAATTAGTGGACGGTGTATGTGCAAGTAAGAAAGCACAAGCTAACTGTCGCACTAACCCTAACGGTGGCCGTGCTGTCATTTGATAAACAGAAAGTGAGTGTAATGGCACTTTTCCAGTGCCATCAGGAGCTGAGCTGTATCGTGAACCGGCGCGTTTCACTGTAAATTATTGGAGCCGTAGCCGCACTGGCAGGGCCAAAAGCGTGATTTGAACCGATGATAGGTGATGGTGACGCAGGAGGTAGGGTTACTGTCCGGCAACCGGAGGGTTGCGGGTTCGAGCCTTGGCTCTTCCTGACCCCGTCGAAGTGTCCTTGAGCAAGACGCTGAATCCCACATTGCTCCCGGTGAGCGGGTTGGCACCTTGTGTGGCAGCACCCGCCACTGGTGGGTGAATGTGAGTGTCGATGGGTGAATGCGAGGCAAACCGTAAAGTGCTCCGAGTGCTCGACAGAGTGGAAAAATGCGCTATATAAAGGCAATCCATTTACCATTATCTGAAGGAAAAAGGGCACATTCTATATATCATTCATTATTGGTAGTATCCCACATTGTGATCTATTGATACATAACTTCGAACTTGAAAATTTCCAACCAGCATCTTATAAAAGTACTATACAGCAGCTGAACGAATGGATCCATAATACAAATTTACGTAAGCAGATTCTAATACTGCTATCATTTGATGCTAACATAACACGGCGACTTTCACGGGCTTGATGACGGAAATCGGCACATACACCGTACACTGTGTGACCAGTATATAAGCGTCTCTTCAGTTTTACCTCACTGTCACGCTCCAAACCCGGCGACACCGTTACTGAGCCGACCCTTCTGCAGTGAAAACCAACGCGAGTTTCACTGCGCTGTAACTAGTCTCTCTTCACGGTACGGATAGGCTCCGGCACGGTTCTTCTATGCCAGTGGAAAAGCGCCGTAAGTTTGGATGCTTGGGGGTTCACTTTCCCGGGGGCATATTCAGCCTGACCCCGTGGTCTCTGTGTCCCCAGTGTGGCCGGCCGATCCAGGGGGGTGACCTGGCGGTGCTGGCCGGCCGGGCCGGGCCGGGCGCGTGCTGGCATCCCCAGTGCTTCCTGTGCTGCCAGTGCCGTGAGCTGCTGGTGGACCTCATCTACTTCTACCAGGACGGCCGGATGTACTGCGGGCGGCACCACGCCGAGCAGATCAGACCGCGCTGCCAGGCCTGTGACGAGGTGTCAGGCCACACCCCCTGTCCTCTTCTCTCTCTCTCTCTCTCTCTCTCTCTCTCTCTCTCCCTTCTATATCCCTTCACCATTTTCATCCCCGACCTTTTTACTGCACAGAAAAATTCATCTTCATATGCCACACTTCAGAGTTTCTTGTGACACCAGGGATTCATGGGAAATTTTAGTAGGGGGGATTAAATCGTGGAATTAGCTCTAGCTGACCTGATCGACCCCGGCTCTCGGCCCCAGATCATCCTGGCGGACGAGTGTGCGGAGGCCGAGGGGAGGCACTGGCACCTGCGACACTTCTGCTGCTTCGAGTGCGAGGCGGCGCTGGGCGGGCAGCAGTACATCATGCGTGAGGGGCGGCCTCACTGCTGCTCCTGCTACGAGTCCCTCTACTCCGATTACTGCGACTCCTGTGGGGAGGTCATAGGTACTGCGGCTGGGGAGGGCGGGGCTAGCTTGCCGATCGCTTCTAGCGGAATGTGTGTTGGTGTTGCCATGGAGACCTGTTTCTCTTCTCATCCCCCTTGAAAGCCTCCCTCCCTCCCCCACAGGGATCGACCAGGGCCAGATGACCTACGAGGGCCAGCACTGGCACGCCGCGGAGTCCTGTTTCTGCTGCACCCGCTGCCGGCTGCCGCTGCTGGGCCGGCCCTTCCTTCCTCGCGGGGGCCTCATTTTCTGCTCACGCCCCTGCTCTCTGGGGGAGGACCCGTACAGCTCTGACTCCTGTGACTCGGCACTGCAGGGCGGATCCCGACGGACGCGATGTGTGGATGCCACCGGCCCGATCCATCGGCAGCGACGGCGTCACAGCACCACCCAGTGTTCAGAAGACCTCACTGCAGCCGGCTGCTGCGTTCCAGAGAAGGGCGGCATAAATCCGGGTTCGAATTTGCTGATAATGAATGAATTTAGCCAATGATGTGAGCATGGTCAGCACCTCATCCCAAAATAGGAATGGATTAAAGGAATTCAGTGTCAATTTCCTCTTCCAACTCTTTTATCTGTTACCATTAGTCCCTAACATATTTTGACCATTAAAAATGTAACAATCTATATTTGAAACACTTAAAATGACCCACTGGTGGTGAACAGGGACACTTACTAACTTTTCTCTCCCTCCGTCTCTTCATTCCAACTCCTAGCTGCCTCCGGTGTGGCACAGCCAAACGGACACCTCCCTGCTCAAAACCCCCAGCCACCGGACCTTCGCCCCAGCGACGCTCGCCCTCAAAGCGGTGCAAGTGACGTCGCATCAGAGTATCTAGAGTTCCTCCCAAAATGCTCCTCAAGAGGCACGTCAACTGAGAAGGAAGCAGGTGAGCTTGGCAGCCGGGGTAAAATGACATTCTCCCTTTATATTTGACAGCTGTGAGATGTAGGAATGGTCATATTTAGCTCCGTTTTAACTATTGTTATATCTGTGAGACAATATGGTTAAACTTCTGAATTTCTGAGAATTTCTGGTCAGTGCATTGTATTTTTGTCCATTATTTTCCAAAAAGAGACCCTGACAATATCTGTGTCCTTTAAACATCAGTTAGGTTGCTGTTGTTTATTTGGTACACACACTCACACACGCGTTGCAAAAGTAAAATGAAGACTCCCCCTCTCTCTCTCTCCCCTGCTCCAAACCACACTCTCCCAGTGTGTGACTCTCAGTGCGCCTCCTCAGCCGCTCCCAGTGAGAGTCCGCCCGTCTCCTCAGCTGTTTCCGCACCGCCCACTACTTCCCTGCCGCCCGAGCTGTGCCCCCCACCCCCACGGCCCGGCGGTGCCAGGGTCAGCTTCCGCGAGCCGATCAGCTGCAGCTACCTGATAGACGAGGAGGATGTTGATGAGGAAGAGCAGGGGCAGGGCGAGGACCCTACGTGTGGGAAGCTCCGATTCCAGAGGCAAACGGCGCGAATGTGCGGAGCCCCACACATGGACCTGCTGGGTACGAGGGGCCGTGTGGTCAGATGAGTCACATGCTCTATGGGCGGGGTTACGTTACACACTGTCGACTGTTACATTACTATTACACATTTTTCACACCCAAATTTTTTCTGTGCTCTCTTGAGCACCTTCCCCAATATCTCAACCTTTTTCTAAGCCATTTTACTTCTGTCCTCATACTTTATCTCCTCAACCGTTTACTGTTCGTTTGTCCCCGCTGTCCTCCTAGCAGATGGACGGTACCAACAGCGAACTTCCCGAAGGGGTGGTTCAGGCTGGAGCCACAGTCAGGCCGCCTCTGGCACACCCCCTCACCTGAACACGAGGAGGCACCCCCGGCGGACTAATGCTACCAGGCCCTGTCTGGATGCCCTGGACTGGCATGGGGACCTGGAGAAGGGCCCGCCTGCCCACAACCATGCCCCTCTCACCCTGTTACCCAGCCGCTGGAAGCACGAAGATCCCTGCTCCACCTGCTCCTCCTCCTCCGAGTCCGAGGAGGAGGGCTACTTCCTCGGACAGCCCATCCCACTGCCCCCACAGCTCCGTCGGTCTGTATCGGGCGGAGGGCGCCCGGCGGGATGGAGGGAAGGAGAGACGGGATCCAGCAGGCGCGACGGGGGGGCGGGGGCCCGCAGCCTCGGTGGAAAGGATGGAGACACACACTGCAGCATCTCCTGAGCCTCCGCATCTCACCACAAACCTGCAATCTACAGCACAGGCAAAGGTGTGCCTAGGATTCGAGGGGATGCATTGCGTTTTTGCCCTTCCCCACTGAGAGCCACATCCGAGGGCTGCTTTTGGGAATGAATCCTGTGACCATGCTGCAGTATCAGACAGTGATGTTTTATCTGAGCTAAAATGTACACCCTTGTGCAAATTAATCGAAACAAGTTATTGCATCTATATGCACATAGATTGACCACAGTTAGGATGGACATCGCAGTCACAATAATTCATACTTATCGCCTTGGGGCCATATTTCAGACGTGGTATATTGATAAAAATTGTATGGGGATAACCCAGGATGGGGGGCCAATTCATCGCAGGGCTCATGCACCATTCATGCCTGCGGGGAACTTGGCAGCTCCAGT
>JAODLC010000133.1:23748188-23785032 GCA_026781145.1 Hippopotamyrus pictus | reverse complement strand
TAAAGAGAGAGAGGGACAGAGAGAGAGAGATTATATAAAACAATATCAAAGTATTACTTCATTATTGTTGTCCAAATTTTACACATCATACAGTCATGTCATTTCTACAACTACCTTACCATAAACAAAAGAAATTGATTTCAAAACAAGACTTTCTCAAAGCCAAATAGGATATTGGGATCTTTTTTTAAAAAAAAAAAAATAATAAAATAAAATAATAAAAAAAAAACGATGTTAGAGTACTGAGGGGTCAGTCAGAAGGAGCAGTACAGAACCTTTACACAGCACCAGCAAAAAAGATTACTTTTATAGCAACTGATCGTAACAAATTAACAAATCCTTATACACACAAACAAAGGTTTAAAAAGTGTCTTAACAGATCCATGACCCAGGATTGCATACACTGACAGAAAAAAGTACCCATATGCGTCTTTGAGGGTACAATTACTTGTCACTGGGGTTGTAGCCTCAAGGGTCTGCCAATTGTACCCTAGTTGTAGATAAATATACATTTAAGGTACAGAAATGGACTCTGAGGAACATTTTTGTACAACTGGGGTACATTAATGTTTTCTGTCCCTTAGGGTACAAACTGCAGCGGTGCTGTACTCTTTGTTCTGACAGCGTAGATGAAACACAAAAGGATGCACCTGGTTAGCTTGGAGACCTTCTCAGCCTCTCCCTCGTCGTACCTATGGCTTGTGTGGGACCTCCGATCTGCCGACGCGAGGACTGTCACTGGCGGTGTGTGAGGCTGGCAGGTATGATGTGATTGACGCTCCAGTTGATGAGTACTAGACCCAAGGTTGGTGCACACTGAGCTTACGGTTAAGGGGAAGGCAAAGTTGAGAGGGAGTTTGAGTGACCTTAACTGGGATGACACGCCCTCTCATGCTTATTTGACCAGGGTGGGGGAGATGTTAATTATCACAAACATATCCTAGAAGCATAGCTGAAACATCTTAAAAGCACTTATAATGATCTTTATTCCATGTCAGAAGATGCTGCTTAGAAATTTAGCTATTTACTGTGTAAAAGATACAACTGCGAACACATAAAATGTGTCCTTAATGTGACAATGTCTATCCTTAACCCTAACCAGATACATTGCTGATGTCCAGCATCCAGGAAAGGTTATCAGTTTGGTTTATCGGGTGTTTGCAGCCGGAAGCTTCTCTTTTCAGAAATGTCACTTTAGTTCACCTATAAAAATAACTTCATATGATTTCACACACATATTTATATACATATATGTATGTGTGTGTATACACACACACAGGAAAGTCCGTCTGAGTCTTCTTAAAGGGGGGTTCTGTAAGTTTACATGAGCTTCACACCCTGTTGGTGTCATGGCCTCCTCAGTCAGATAATAAGTGTGATTTCTGGGGCTTCACACTGGCTAACAGGCTGACACGCTAACGGCACTCTTGCATCACCATATCTGCACAGCTAGATTTCTGCAATCCCCCTTTCTCTCTGTTGGAGACGAGGCCTATCATGGATGAGTGCACTTGAGAAATGGTTCACGGAGCTGGGTTAGCGGTCGGTGTCGAGTCACTGGGCTGAGCTTGGACAGAGCAGATCTAAGGCCTCACTGTGCTGACACTTATTAGCTATTAAACCCAAAGTTGGCAGCATGGAAGCTGTACTATCAGAGAGTTACTCAGTCCACAGTCACAGAGGACCAGGGTCATGATGGACACTCACTGAGTTGGCTGAATCTAAAATGTGTGTCTCCAGAGGGCTTTGTTAGCAAACTGTCAGTATTTTCTTAACAAACACGATGACTGTGCATTTTAGGCGTACACAAAAGCATCTCATAGTATCACATGACATTCGGGATGCTGATCCTACAGATTACAAAGTACACCAGTGAAGGCAGGAAGGGCAGTGGGAATCAAGGCATGCCATTAGAGAGTGACATGGGGGTCGCAGGGCGAAGGGGTGAGCAAAACGGAGGCGGAGGGGAGGGAGGTGGTCCTGTCAGACTCTGCTGACCACGAGCTAAAGGCACCATCCTGCTGTCAGGGTGGGTGGCCATCCGAGCCCAGCCTTTCTGTCTCTTCCCCATGCTGACCGGCAGTCATTGCTGGTCATCCTGCTTCCCCATCCCTTATATAGTTTTCATCACTAGTGTGTTTCAGTGGCTCAGCATGTAACCCGCCAGTCGTGGGTTTGAAGCTGGTCAGGCCAGACACATCTGTTTATTTATATTTATTGGGTTTCTGTTTCCCCCAGTGTTTCTTATTTTCTATTTAGTTTTACCATTAGACCATTTACCATTAGTTTTTCATATAGGATTACCCTGCTTATCCTATTAATATTTTTGTTCCATGTTAATTATCCTAGTATCCCAGTGTGTGGTTATTGTTTCCTAGTCCTGTGCTAATTAGTGTTAGTCATCCTGGTTCAGCTGTTAGCTGAACCACTATTCAGCTAACAGCGCATTATGGGCAGACCCGGATTAAAATTTGGCCCTGGACTGGAAGGGCGGTCCCTGTGTTTCTTCACAAGGTAAAATCTTAGAATCACTCCTGTCATGGGTCCAGGGTCCCACAATGGGGGCACTGACACCAAGGCAGGACACCCATTTCAATGGCGTTGGCGGTTCCCCAGAAACCTACAAAGCACAGCTTCTCAAAGCCTGTGGCTGACTGGCATCACAGGACAGTTCCTCTTTACTGTCAGGACAGCAGCAACTCTGACATTTTTTTACACATTCGGCCGTTATTTAGTTCTAACTGAATTTGCTTTGCCTAAAGCGAGCCAATTACAGCTCTTCCAGCAGCAGCAATATCCATTAATCCATTTAATATATTAATAGTTTAGGTGAGTAGGTGATCACGCTGATATAACAACCATAGTAGTTGGGAAGAGGTACCTGTGAGGAGGTGGCTCATTACTGCTCGGTTTATCAGCAGAGGTGGTAAGTTTGGGTCCAGAAAGTGAAAATCCAGACCAAGGTTTTGCTTCATCCAACTGGTTGAGTACTCTGTGACTGTGACTCTTTATACTCAACTGGTTGGCTGAAACAAAACTGGTGTAGGTTTGTACTTTCTGAACCTGAACTTTCCACCTCTGGGTATGGCACATTTCGGCAGGAGACATATCTGCTGGAGGCCAAAAAGATGTTAGCACAACAGGAATCTGCCTGAGATAGACCTTTATGGAGTTTAATCCAAACAGAACCTGCAGCTCCTTGCAAAACAGATTTGGGTCTCCTTGTCCCTGGAGATGCCGATTCCACCCAGGTTCAGTGGTCTCTGCAGCATCACGGACTGATCAAGTTGAAACTAACTTAAGCTGGTGGTGTGGTCAGGGTGTAGATGACATCGCTGGTATTTTGGTTTACCATGCTACTATGCTAAAGGCACCTGCTTCATCGCACAACTTGTCTTTTGTCATCTAAACCATCAAGCATTTTTACTCCAGGATTAACCAACTAACCAGACTCACACAACAGGCCAAGTACTCTTAACTACTGACCTGTAACAGTGCTCAAGAGTACAAGTGTTTCAGGATCCTAAAGACTTTATGGATTTAAATTTACATTTTACATATTAAGCAAACACTTTTCTCCAATGTAATGCACAAGTGAGGCAAATAACACACTACAAACGTGTGCAGTTAGTCAACCACAAGTACATAACTGCAGCTAGACTGAGCTTCCAATGCACGCCCAAGTCTGAGTGTTGGCAGTATTGGAGCAGGAGCTACACAACAGCTGTAGAACTATACAACAAATACTCAACTTCTAACAAAGCAAGAACCTAATAAGACTGTTCAAGGACCAGAAGTTAAACACAAGAACATTCAGGGAACATAATGAGGCATCAGGCTAATAGAGGAATTCATGGAACAGATGGGTCTTGAGGCGTTTCCTGAAGGTGCAGAGGGAGTCTGATAACCGGATGTGGTCCAGCAGCTCATTCCACCATCAGGGAACCACACAAGAGAACCATCTGGAGTAACACTTCTCGTGTGGTGGAGGGAACTCCAAACGGCATTGGTTTGCTGACCGAAAGGTTCACATTACTTGTCCATTGGTCACTCCTGATTTTTTTTTCAGTCCTTTCATTTAATCGTCTGTTGACCACCAGATCAGGAATGATGTTATTATGAAGTGAAATAATACTTTACAGCACCTTTATACAACACTGCCATCTACTGTTTAACTTTTACTATTATGAAGAAATATCCACTTATCGCTTGCATCTGTCCACTTACTACCATTTATCCGGTACAGAGGAGCAGTGGGCCTGGAGCCCATCCCAGGAACCCCAAGGCACGAGGAAGGGGACACCCCAAAGAGGATGTCAGTCCATTACAGGGCACGAGGAAGGGGACACCCCAGACAGGATGCCAGTCCATTGCAGGGCACGAGGAAGGGGACACCCCAGACAGGATGCCAATCCATTACAGGGCACGAGGAAGGGGACACCCCAAAGAGGATGCCAGTCCATTGCAGGGCACGAGGAAGGGGACACCCCAGACAGGATGCCAGTCCATTGCAGGGCACAAGGAAGGGGACACCCCAGATAGGATGCCAGTCCATTACAGGGCACGAGGAAGGGGACACCCCAAAGAGGATGCCAGTCCATTACAGGGCACGAGGAAGGGGACACCCCAGACAGGATGCCAGTCCATTACAGGGCACGAGGAAGGGGATACCCCAGATACGATGCCAGTCCATTGCAGGTCACATCCCTTACACTATGGTCAGTTTAAAAACAACAAATTTCTCACACACAGAGCATGAATGGGATTTGAACCCCCAGCGATGGTGGTGCAAGTTAATGTCCCAGAATAGCTCAGTTGGTAGAGCATTAGACTGAAGATCTAAAAGTCCCTGGTTCGATCCTGAGTTCCAGCACAAGTGCGGGGTGGGCTACCAGCCTTGGTTCCATGGTGTAATGGTTAGCACTCTGGACTCTGAATCCAGCGATCCGAGTTCAAATCTCGGTGGAACCTACGTATTGCAGACAGTGGTGGCTTAATGTTTAGGGAAGTGCACTTGTAATTGAAAGATTACTGGTGCAAATCCCTGACCAGCAAGGCACCACTGAGGTACCCTGAGTAAGGTACCACCCCTGCATTGTCACGATGTCACATATGGGTTAAATGCAGAGGACACATTTTGTTGTTGTGCACTGTCGTGTGCTAACAATGACCACTGATCACCAAATTAAGAAATAAACAGCCCCCCCCCCCCCCTGCTTTGCTTTTGGACTTCACAACAAAGCCTCTCACAATGACCCCAACCGGCAGGAGAACAGGGCAGTGTTAGAAAAGCTTTAGTGTAACAGTCTGATATGATTATATTAGTATCAGTTCTCCCCTTGAGAATTAAGTTAATCTGTCTAGATCACTAGCAAGTTGCTACATTTGTATTATCAGTAGGATTAGCCTAGCTGAGATACTACTGTAAATTATTGTAGAGAATTTGAACAAAATAATTCATTTTATGACCCATAATTATATAAAATCACCTGATCTCTCTAGCTACTATGGTAGCACTGGTGGTCCCAGGTGGTCTTGGGCAGAGGTCCCAGTTCAGGTCCAGAGAGTAAAAATCCAGGCCAAAATTTTGTTTCAACCAACCAGTTGAGTACTCTGTGACCATGGCTCTTTATACTCTACTGGTCGATTGAAACAAAATCTTGGTCTGGACTCTTACTCTCTGGACTTGAATCACCAACCTCTAGTCCTGCGCCTACCCATTCAGCATACAGTACCAAAAATGAATGTGCCTGACAGGTATGTGTGTGTTTAGATGACTCAGAGGAAAGGTGTGGTTGAGAGGCAAAATAGATTTTTCTTTCTCTTTCTTCATTTGGTCTTAGTAATGCCACAAGTCATGCTGGCCCACCCACACTATCATTATTATAAGGATGAAATTCAGCTCAATCAAATTAGATGAACAAACTTGTCTAAATGCCAACAAATCTGCCAGTCAGAGCTGTTTCTGGGCCCCCTTTCACTAAACATGGCCAAAGCGGTAACAAACACACCCAGTAGCTGATATCTACACAGTCTTACTCACAGAGATAAAATTGTTAAACATTAAATGCCTGGACAAATCCCACCGGGAGAACCACAAAGGAAATATCAGAGAGAGAAACCCTGACCTGAATTTAACTGAAAAACAAAACAAAGCTAACTAGCATATGTACTTCTGTGTGTTTTTTCTCACTCTCGACTTTTCTGACACTATGTAAGTGAAACAACACAGTAGTAAAGGACAGATGAGAGTGTGATACAGTAGTGATCAAAATTAGAGAATAAGTGACTTTTAATTATCAAAGTTGCTGCTTATTTGAATTCAAAGTTATTCTAAACATAAATAGAAGAGATACATTTTAATCGTATTTCATCAGTGAAAACTATCACACATCACAAAATAAAAGGTTTAAACAAGGAATTTGAAGAAGGTCTGCGATCCAAATTAGAGAATGATTTGGTATATATTTGACAGTTTTTGGTTTTAATCTGAAATATATTGAAATATCTGGCAAACCAAATCTATCTGGTGACATTGATAAGGCATTTTGCAAGGTGGTGGTCCTCTCCAAAGTGACTGAAACCCTGCGACCAGAGCTGTAGCCAGGACTTTTAAAATACAGTACAGAGGTCAAAAAATATTAGTCCTTCATAGGTGTGCCCCATAAAATACTGAGGACTTGACCGTAGTGTCCTCAATGATGTCTGTGATGTCAGGTTGTTCAGATGAAAACCGATGAGGTGACTTTCTTAGCCAAGTTTGTTATTCTAAGAGTATCATGTGACAAATATTGAAGCTGTACAAAGAAATCAAGTCATTCAAATCCAAAAAAAAGGCCAGTCACTCAAGTAGGACCAGCGCTAGGTAGCAGGATGTTAGGGAAACTCTTTGTGGAGGATCAATTCAACACCGTAGCTGGGACAGCTCTCCTGATTGGTTCTGGACAGGACAAGAATTTGAACTCGTCGTTTGGGACAATATGGACTGAAAGCCCACTCTGCAGTGACCAAGCTGCTCATCAGCAAGAAGAACAAAAAAGCAAGACCAGCCCTCTGCTGAGAAGCATGTTGTGTGGACAGAGTAGAACTGGTCCAAAGTTTATTTCAGTGACGAAAGCAAGTTTAATTTAGTTGGCTCAGATGAGAAACATTGCGTGTGATGGTGTTTCCACCAAAAGCGTGTGAAGAAGTCAGACAAGTTGGGAAGGGCAAGTGTCACGGTGTGGGGTATGTTCTCTGCAGCAGGAGTCAGGCCTTTCATAGGGCTACAGGGTAAGGTGAATGCGAATGAGTATCAGAACCTCCTTCAACAACATGCAGTTCCCTCCCTGTGAGCATCACCCAGTCAGCCAGTCATTTTTATACAAGGCAATGCCCCTTACCACACTGAAATCGGATGAAGCAATTCCTTAAAGTTGAGGACATCTAGGTGATGAAATGGCCAGCCCAAAGTCCTGATCTGAACCCTACTGAAACTATAACAATCTGCAATGAGTCTTGCATGGTCCTTGTGATCATTTGTCCTGTAATAACCCACTATCTTGTTTCTCTAGAACTAGGCAAGTAACTAGTTAAATTAGCTGTTTTATTACATGTTGCAGAAACCTAAAACCAGATGGATTTCATTCACATTTACTGGTACAAATACCTCACTGGTTCCCAGCCCGGTGTACATTTTTGCTCTGGCAGATCTCAGATCATGATGTCCGTCTGCTCCATGGGCAAACCACATGTTGTCATACCTGCAGACAGGACCATAACCACGATATTTAAAATACTGAGATGAAAAGTGTTAGCCCATCCTAGGTGTGCATCTGGATCATGGTTCATGGTTATTGGAGTTACAGAAAAAAATACTGAGGACTTCCTCTCACTGTCCTCGGTGGCAGGTAAGGGCCTACCTGCAGGGTAGGTCAATGGCTGAAGTCTCCCAGCCTACGAAATCCAGCACATCTACGGAGTATGGAAACCCATTGGTGAGACCAGCATGGATCCCTCCTTCTCAGAGCACCACCTGTTCCCACGACCCACTTCTGAGAAGTGTCACAGGTCCAATAAAACCAGAACCAACTAGCATTTGAGCAGCCGCTCTTCCAGAGCAGTCCTCATGGTTGAAAAGAGACCCTAGTATAGACTTCTGCCTGGACTGCACATAATATAGACAAAGAATACTTGATTTTGGCACTGAGTATTAATTTTTCTGCAAGAGTGCTGTGCATGGGGTCTTCCCTGTATCGTGCATCTATGTGGAGCAGGACTGCACCAAGACAAATTTTATTTAAACGGTGATTCGCTAAATGACATTCCGATTACCGCACAGTAAAGTAACCGGAACTATACATATTATGGCATTTATTTCTAAGCATTTTTTCCCCCCAGATTTGTATTACAATATTGTGACATACTATTTGGTTGAAAGTATTCTTATTTGACAAATAAGTCGCTGATATGGTAATCACGCTCCTACAGTGAGGAAAAGATGGTCGCAAGGTTAATCCTGCCAATGCCGAGACCATTATTTTTTTTGTCTGATTCAAAATATTGCCAATTATAAATAAAAGCAGTTATCGTTAACTTAGTTTTCCATCGCCGTTTGACAGGCGTGTAGTTGTGTAGTAAAAATTAACTGCAAACAAGTGTTGTGTATATAAGAAACAATTTCAAGCAAAATAGCCAGATAACATTCGTACCTTGATGGACCTCAAAGCGCGACTTGTATGCGCGTACTTGTGAAGTCGCCTAAATCGAAGAAAGCAGGTATGGGACACATACTGATGGAAAAAAAAGGGAAATACGTCGCGTACAACTGTAGAAACTAGCCATAGGATGCCGCCCCCTTAAATGATAATCGCTGGGAATCAGGATAAAGTGAAACCAGGCGCCCTACTTTCCCCAGCGCACCGCACGCAGTGACCATGTCGGCTTGGAACAAGGCGCATTTGAAGGTCATTTTAATTGGCAACTCCGGGTGAGTTTGACCGTTTAACGCCATCTGGCATTAGGGTAGGCTGAGCTTGCTGTGGGCTTTCGGGCGCGATTGTACTTCTACAGCATTTCCTTGGTCAGAGTCTCCTTAACATCTGTGAAATACGGGGTCCGCTTGGAGACTTCTCGGTTCGTGTTTGCTACTTGAATTCATTTTCAATTTCCCCGCTCCCCACGTTTCAGTCTGCGGCTATTAACCACCAAGCTAAAAGTTAAGCAAATCCGAAAACAAAGCGTGGGTGAAACAGTGCGCGAGGTCAGCCCAAAAATATCACGTTTTAAAATAATATTGTACGATATCAAGTTTTCCACAAAGGCGCGTGGTCAAACAGGCCAGTTCCCAAGATGTCCATTGCTGATGATATTTTTGGTTCTGACCTGGCTGTGTGAAACATCACCTGGCAGTTTCTCACCGTGGTCGCACTGTTTGCTTGAACATCGCGCGGACGCAGATAAAACTTAAATATGCATGAACGTTACAAATCTAACAAAGACAAGGTGACCGAAAATTAGCCATCTAAGCTGAAAGCTAAAAGTCGTATTGGTCGCAACATAAGTATCAGAATTACTCTAAATACTAGTTTACGATTTAATAGTACCTCGGGCAATATGACACACCTTCAAAACGCAGTTATGAAAAAGATTAATCTTACAAGCTGCTGCATACCCAATAGCGAACAGCTATGATTCACCGACCTTTCATACCAGTAAGGGCATATTTTCGTATCCGGGTATTTTTAAAAAATACTTTTATCAGTACCGGACCTTCGGATTTAATTGTTAGACCCTTTCAATCCGCTAATGCTTCAATTACACGCTGTGTTCACTGTAGTTTGAATTTCCGGTCCATCCCCCTGGTCGGTCGCCCGTATGTTTGTCCAGTAGGGTACCTACCGCCGTGTTTATTTACAGGGTGGGGAAGTCCTCGTTTATGAACCAATATGTGAACCATCGCTTCACCAACACGTACCGCGCCACCATTGGGGCAGACTTCCTCACCAAGGAGATCACGGTGGACGGCAGGCTGATAGTGCTGCAGGTATGAATGGAAAAGTTCATCTTGACCGGATTTACATGCAAGCTACCAGAAAGCTCTAACAGCCAAACTGGTATATCACTTCCTACTGTCTTGATGTTTTTTTTTTCTTAATTAGCTAAATCATATTCTGTATACAAGAGGCATTGTGCTGTAGGTAGATCACCTAAACGTGGCAAGTCCACATGCTGGTAAATTTCCCCTGCCGCCTCCTTGGGGCAGATCTGGGACACTGCAGGCACCGAGAGGTTCCAGTCCCTGGGTAATGCCCTGTACCGAGGAGCACATTGTTGCCTCCTGCTGTTCGACGTGAGCTCCATGACCTCCTTCTCATCGCTCAGTGACTGGCTTAAGGAGTTCCTGGTGCAAGCTGATCCCCCAGAACCAACCAGCTTCCCCTTCGTGGTCATCGGTAACAAGACTGACCTGCGAAAGCGAGAAGTAGGTCAAGATGCACACAGCTCAACCCCTGAAGCCCGAACAAGTTTATGTTTGGCTGTGCGTGCAGTTTGATTTCTTCTATATCTTCCATAATTCATGCATCTGAAGTACAGCAAAAGCTTATGTTGAGATAACAGGATGCCCCATTTAGCTAACTTTAGCAAGACACCTAGTTTTAAGAAAGGGGAATCTGGATGTTCTCAGATGAGGGTTAGATGTTGGAGGTCAGTCTTTGAAAGGACAGCAGATGCCTTAGGGACAGCATCAGTGACAACAAACTGATCCTGCAGGTGCCCCAGCGTCTGGCACTGGACTGGTGCAAGAAGGTGGGGGCCAAGTACTTTGAGGGGAGTGCCAAGGAAGGTGTGGATGTGGACAAACCCTTTCAGACAGCAGCCCGTGCTGCTCTTCAGCGGGTGAGTTAAACCCAACATCTCCATGTATAAACACATTATTTGGCTTGTTAAACATCCTGTAGAACATTTACATTAGCATATTTTTCCCTTCAGTATAACACCCACACGCTGGAGAGCACTGGAAGAAATATCCAGATTAAGGTTGAACAGGTAGACGACACACCAAAAGGCCACTGTCTCTGCTGATCTCCGCCAGTCAGTATGCTGGCTTTAATGACCTGGATGAAGAAGGTACCACTGCGGGGATGAAGGGAAAGTCCAAGACTAGCTCAGCTAATGGGCTGTTCATGACAAAAAGTTACTCGTTGTGGCCTGTCAAGTGTAGTATTTGTGTGCAAAATTGTACCAGCCTGGGATAGAACTCAGGAAAATCAAAAATGATAAAGGGCAGTTGTGGGCTCCAAGCTCAAGTACTTTGTGTAGAGATGGATTACCCTTCCAGCCTAGAGGACATAAATCTACTTTCCCCTAGGCAAATGAAGTGGACCGGGACGTTGATGCAATTTTTGTTCAAAAAAATAAATAAATCCTGGAGAAGAGGTAGGGATTCAGCTGAAATGGCTCCAATACTTTCAGAACTATATGAAAATCGACAAGGAGATGGTATTTCAGTTTGTTTTATAAGTCAAGACACAAAAAGGCAATCAAGAGATGACCAACATGTAAAAATGCTTATTACAGGTAATTATATAAAAAGGCCAAGATGTCTTCTTGCTATATGAACTAATATACAAGTGAGCCACACTGGCTTTGCCAATAATTATACCCTAACCCTGCTATCTTGCCCAAACTGGCCACCTCCCCTGTTCATGTTAAACACCCCACCCCTCCAAAAAAAAAAAAACCATTAAAGTTAAAAAAAAAAAAAAAAATGGAAAAAAAGAGTGGACTCTCCTTCTACACATTTGGGGGGGGCTGCAAGGATTCATACCCAAAAACTTGCAACTTTGACTTAAGTTCATTCAGCACCACCTCACCCAGAACAAACACAGAACCAGAGATGTGTGGTGGAAGCAGAGGACAGGGAAATGAGGAAACCGCCTCGTTTATGTGCAATATGCTCATGTAGGGTTTCGGTTTGGCATCACACGTAAAGCAAGACGAGCGCTGAAAATGTGTAGTAAACAGTAACTGCACTCCTGATGAGCGATCCCTTCAAGTCCTGTATTTGCTCACGCAGTTGCTTGCTTTAATAGCACAAATATAAAAAGTTAATCCTTTCTGGTTTCCTCTGACAAAAAAAAAAATGCAAATCACTCAGATTTAAAAGCATAGTGCACCCCCCCCCCGAATGCCACTCCTCAGTACACAAACACTTAAACTATGAGGATGAATGGTAGTTTGGAAAAGGAAAATGCACACTGAGGTACATACATGGGAGGGGGGGGGACTTAAAAATACAAAAATAAAACTACAGGCATTGCTTACTTTTTTTAGGATTTTTGTGCCTGTTCTCTCCAAATCTTTAGCTTAATTTTTCTTTGTCGAATTGTGGCAAAGTTTCCTTCACCTGCTCTCCTTACAGGGTTAACTGCACACAGTGATGACAAGACAAGGAGATGAAGCCCAACAATGTGGCAGACTGTCATCCCCTCACCTCCCTTTGAGAACAAGTGCTTCATTTTGTCACTTCCTCCTTTTTGAAAGCTTCATCACTGCTGCCACCACCTTACCCACTATGCTCTCATGCCTCCAACCAAGTCTGCCACCTGACAATGAGCAAAGCTGTGCCTGTTTTCTATGTAGTCCTTCAGCTGAAATTAGCCTGAAAAAGTTCTGAAATGCAAAAAAAAAGAAAAAAATTCCGAAAATGTAGAAAACACATCACCATGGCTCTTCCATCATGACACGAGTGCGCATCACCAATCAATGTGCTTTTCCTTCGTTTTGCTTGAGGAAACAGAAATAAAATCACTGGTTGAGAATAGGCGTCCATGGCACCAAGATGTCCCGGGTGGAGCAACAGTCTCTCTCCAGCCAGCTTTATATGGCCGTCTTTAAACGGGCTTAGCTTCAGTCGAGGCGGTGGTGTAGCTGGGCGGGTGGCGAGAAGGGACACCACCACCCGGGTGGGGGAAGGACAGAGCAAGTAGGGCCTCGGGGTTTCACTGGTCCGAACGTGCCTTCTTGGGGCCAGCAGCCTTACTGTAAGACAGACAAGAGCGATTTAATGCGTGTTCACTCAGGACAACGGTCACTCCCCACTACCACCATTTAGCAAATGAAGGGATTCACGCTTGGACAAAGAACTCACACATCAGGGGATGAGACTGGCCTCTTGACAGCTGGTTTCCCGGCGGCACCATCTCTGCTCGATTCTAGAGACCAGAGTTATGATGCGTTAGAAAAACATTTCAGCAGTTCCCCACAATGCAGGTTCATTCTGAAGTCACACACAGCTTATTAGAGATAGGGGCACAAACGGGCAGTCTAACCCGCTGTATATACTGCCTCTGCAGACAGAAGGCTAATTGTCCGCTGCCGAGCGGAATTGTGCTCACCTTGCAGCCACCGGACCTGCGTGGCTGGGCCGTAACCCTTCTCGTTGCGTGCGGCGATGCGGAAGATAATGGCGGGCTTGGTTGTGTAGTCGATGTGGGCATTGGAGAGGCTGGAGGTTTGCACCAGGCACGCAGGACTGGGTCCACAGTACACCCGCATAAAGGCCAGCTGGGCCGGTGCTGCTGGGGTCTTGGCTTCCCCTGCCTGTGAGCTCTGGATGGCCAGGTACACAGAGTACTCCACAATCTTCCCCGACGTCACCGAGGGTGGTTCCCACGTCAGGTGGGCGCCATCGGGGCTCTGGTGAGGAGCACGAGAGAATGATAACAGGGTCACGAGTGCAGACCAGTAAAAACAGGACAACTGCAAAACAGGAGGGAGAAAAGCAGCGGCTGACCTTGCTGATCTTGATAGCGCAGGGCGCCCCAGGGAAGCCGGGCAGGCAGGTCTTGAAGGCAGAGATCTCGGAGAAGGATCCGCGCCCACAGGCATTGATTCCAGCCACACGGAACTTATAGGCTGTGCCGGGGTGAAGTTCTACCTTCTTCATCTGATTGTAGTCTGGAACAGCCCCCGAGTCATCCTGCGACAGGACAGGCCTCACAATGCTGAACAAGCATCACAATGACTATCAGCTAAGAATTAATGGAAGATAAACCTAGACGACTTCAGGCCTTTTTGCTTAAGAAGTATGACAGTAAACCCTCCAAAGTTTACAGGTTGGATTAAGCATCCTAAACAACTATCCTAGTATGTGCCCTCATCTGTAAACCAAACTGCAAAGACTCACATCAGTAACAGGCGAGTCATCCCCTGGAACGTAGTAGTGGGTGACCACCATGTTTGTCACCTTGACTATTCCCACATCAAACCACTGATTCTCTTTCTTCACAGGGACCTTGACAGGGGTGGGAGGGAGGTTCGGCTTCTATAGAAACCCAGAGAAAAGCAAAGATTCCAGAGAGTTACTGTGACAGTACTTTTACACAGCAGATCAAAACCAATGCCGTACAACACAGAACAAGATTCTCGTTCATGAGAACCTTAGTGTTCTGAGTCTTAAGAAAGGAGTCGATGTGCAGCTTATTTGCTCGCATCTCTGTAGACAGACATCTAAAAGAAACCAAAAGCAGGCACAGAATAAGCTACAGGCACAAGGTAACACTCACCCCAGCTGCCGATTCAATGCCATTAGCCACCTCTGTCTGTGTTTTTGCTGGGCTCACAACCACCACAGGCTGAGAGGGTGCGAACGTGCTAGATGGAGCCAAAGCTGGGGGACAGCAGCAAGGGACATTGGTGGGCATGAATAATTGGAAGTCAAAGGAATACAAATTGAGAATTCACAAAATGAGACGTGATGACAGCATATAAGGAAATGTGTGACAAATTTCATCACCATAAAAAAGATGCCAGCCAGTGCAAATATATACACCGACTCATATCCTCACATCACACGCTGTGCCAGGTCACATTCCGACAAATTCCTGGTACCTTCCAGAAGTCAAAATAATTACAGTGCACGTTTGGTGCCGTTCTAAAGCAGCTGTTCAGCAGAGGGATCGGTGTCCAGCACACCTAGGCCTTTGCGCTGTCCGCGTGACACAGCGATACTCACTCTCCGCAGAAGTGTGTGGCAGCAGCCCTACTACGGCGCCGGTAACTGAGGCCGCCATCTCGCCGTGCCCGTTGCTCTCCGAGGTGGGATCGTTGAGGCTGTCGGCGGGGGCCAGGCCCTCGGTGGGGATAGCGGACTGGGCTTCGGCCTGCTGCTGAGCGGCCGCCGCCGCCGCCTGCGCCTGAAGCTGTTGCTGCTGCTGCACCAGTGCGGCCAGTTCCTGCTGCGTCAGCACGATGGGGATGGTGGTGGGCTGGTGGCCGTCCTGCCCCGAGTCTCCCTCCCCAGCGTCTGCAGGTCATGCAGAAAACGAGAGAGGGGTCTAGGCCGCGTCCATCGGCTCCCCAGGACAGCAACCCAGTCTGGTCCCTGGCACTCACTCATGACTGCCTGCTGAGCGGCCTGAAGGACGGCGTGGATGGCCAAAGCCTGAGCCTCCTCGGTGGCTGCGGCCTGCGCCGCTGCCTCGGCTGCCGCCGTCACGGCCAGCTCCTCTGGGGTGAGGCCCGTCACCATCAGGGTGGCAGACTGGCCCTCCGACATCAGCTCTGGGGGCAGGGCGAGTGCCTCGGTGTCCTGCACTGGGACGGCCACGTCCTCAGACTCCGCTCCCTCGACCTGACAGCCAGGGTGCAGAGGCTGGCGGGACAGCAGGAGAGGGGGGGGGGTCAACATGAGCTCATTCGAAGCATAAATGCCCACAAATCAGGAGTTGGGGCTCATACCTCAGTTTGCTCTTCCTGACTGGGCTGGGTTTCCATGGCAATGGGCAGGGCCTCCATCTGGCCCTCCACAGCCTCCGCCCCCTCCAGGCCCGCCTGGTCGTGGCACTCCGTCTGCATGGACTCCACCTCTCCCTGCTGGGCTGCTGCAGCCTCAGCCAGCTGCTGCAGCTGCTCCTGTGTGATCTCCACAGAGACCTCCTCGCTGCCCGCCGCCGACTCCGTAATGGAGGCAATGGACTGGGGGAGAGGGGGCGGGGGACATCAAGAACAACTGGGTTACCAATTCAAAGGGAATCCCAAGTTGGATACAAAAACAAAAATTGTTTGAACAAGGCCAGAAGGGTGCATCTGTTGTTAGGGACATACCGGCACGGAGGGCCCCGGGGCAGGGGTGGCTTGGGTCACAGTGGTGATGGCTCTGCCCTGCGTTGTCATGGCAGCCACCACAACTGCAGATGGAGCAGGGCTAGGAAGGACATCTGTCACAGCTCCCTCTGCAGCATCACCACTCTGCTGAGCTGCAAAGCCAAACACATAATATATGGTCCACCACAGCAGACATGGACACAAGCTTACGTCGCAGCTGAACTCAATAGTCAATTTCAAATTCAATGCTTCTTAAATTTTTCCACAGAATTACCAGTTTCAAATTTTTCATAAAGATATACTGGGGAGAACCTTGGGGGTCCAAATAAAGTTGTAGGAACCGTCCAACTTGCCTGCGGATGCAAGTTTCACTGATAAGTGGCCCTGTTTTCAAGTTCTAACCAATTTTCAGTGCAAACTGGAAAAAGTTCCTGTTTTTCACAAGACTCCATGGCTTCAAAAATTCATTGAAAATCTGGGAAGTGAAATTTTAACGAGGACCCAGGGAAGGGAATTAAAAGTTCTTCCCAGTGACTGTCACCTATTTCTGGCTTGCCCTTTTGAATGGAGGATGTACAGATTGTGGGTGGTACAGGGCAGAACTGCAGATGGCACAGTGGGGGGGGGGTTACAGAACCAAAAATAACACAAAGACAAAAGGATGGAAACGCAAATATAATTAGAAAGTTGTTCAGAATCACTTGGCCTTGACCTTAAATTCTGAAAATACTCAAGACATTTTGTGACTTAAGGTCCCTGCACAGGAACGTTGCACAAAGAGCATTTCAACCCCCCCCCCCAGGACTGTACCTGAGCCTTCAGTAGTCTCCATGCTGCAGGTGGCTGTAGTGGCTGTGTTGGTGGTTCCGGTCTCGTGGGTCTCGCAGGGCGGGTTCGAGCACACCCTCTGGACAGTCCCATTCTGTCCAGAACCCATGCCGGACGAGGCCACCGTGGCCGTGTTGGTGGTTCCGGTCTCGTGGGTCTCGCAGGGCGGGTTCGAGCACACCAAGGTGACCGTGCCAGGAGCATCTCCTGCACCTGCCTCTGCACCAGCAGGCTGCTCAGAGGTGGGAGATGCCAGGATGGAGACAGGCAGGTCCTGCACAGGCTGGGCCTCCACTCCACTGGGTGTGGTTATCAGAGTCACCTGGGTGGGCTGGTTCAGAGACTGCATTTGGAAAGAGGTGGGAAGCCCAAACATTTAATACGACCAATCAGTCACAAGCCACCCCATCACCTTCCCTGGCAGAGTAACAGCTAAGCGAGCATCACCTGCATGGTAATGGTCGGGGTGGGCAACGGAGAGGCCGACGTGAGGCTGGTCTGGGCAGCGGACACAGTGATGGCAGCCGGGTTAATGATCTGGCTAGACAACGTGGCGATGGTTCCCAGAGTGGTGATAGGCGTGGCCAGCGATGCATTCGCGCTGACCAAGTTGCCACCAGCCAGGCTGCTTGACACTGTGCCAGTTACAGTGCCCAGTGTCGTCACTCCTGAGGGGACACGAGCACAGGTGCATCACAGGTCATGACAGACGAGCATAGACACAGACCGCCGCTTCACAGCTCCTCCTACTTACCAGTTGTCCCTTTCACCACCAGTGTGGTTACAGTTGGCTTGACAGTCGACATAGTGACGGGGGTAACCAGTCTGACTCCGCCCATGGGAACAGTTCGCAGGATAGTGCCCGGATGGCCTGGTGCTCCCTTCAGAACAACCTATGTGGAAGGCAGGCGGCTTCACATGAACACATTCAGACACGAGATCAGTCCTTCCTGAATTCTCCCTCCTCCCGACAGCTTCTCGGGATTGGACGGACCCAGTAGTTTCTTTTTCCTGCTCAGCAGCAGCACAAAATCATCCCCACTTCTTGAGCATTTTCTCATATTGCAAATTTTCACAATCACAGAATAAAAAAAAAATGTGCTGGACCTACGTGCAAGGTTTCTGTGTGGAAAATTATCGGATTTATGGGATGAGGGGATGTTCAATAAAAAGCATACAAAAAAAAAAGACTGTGCACAAAGGCCTTTATGCTGCGAATACAACCAACCAAAATCTGAATAGTACCCTACTCCAGAGAGGCCTGAACATCCCCTCATCCTCAGGACGTGTTACCTGAACATCCCCTCATCCTCAGGACGTGTTACCTGAACATCCCCTCATCCTCAGGACGTGTTACCTGAGTCAGGCCCTGCTGCCCGGGCCCCGTGCCAAGCTTGGGCATAGCAGTGATGATTTTGCCTGGGGTCCCGGTGCCAGGGGTCATCATTTTGGTGGTAATAATAGTGATGGGGGTCTTGATCCCTGGGGTGTTGGTCACACCTGTTTGGCAGACAGACACAGCTTATGAGTTTCTTAAGGGTCAAGCCCATTTTCCTGGGAGCCCAGAAGGACCAAGCTGGCTGACCTGAAGCCCCAGACTGGGTGACAATGGCCGACATCGGGATGGTCTTGATGATGGTGGTGGTGCCTGGTTTTGTGGTAGCCGTAGGCGACACACTGCTGATCCCCAGAATGGTGGGCTTGTTGCCAGCGCCCCCGGCCTGAGTGGTGGTGATTATGGTGGCGGGTTTGCCGTCAGCCGAAGTCACCAGCTTCAGGATGGTGCCGGCTGGAAGGGGACCCTTAGTCTGAAATGATCATCAGTAGATTAGAAAGTGAAGTGGTTTTTATTCCACTTTAAAGACCTGGAAAACCATGCTGCATTCACCTTGCTTTGACAGGTTTGTTTTCCTAACAAACTACATCAACGCTCACCTGTATAATCTGAGTGAGGGGGCTGGAGGAGGCCTGCCCTGTCACAGCTGCAGTCTGCACCGGTTTCGTCTGCACCATAGACATCACCTTCCCCAGGTTTGATATCTGGAAGAGGAACATGCCAACTAAGAACCTGTAACAGTGGTTAACGGCTTGGAGCCTAGTGGCTCAGACCCAAGATAAGATCACAGTGCACCTGAATATCACCTAGGTGACCAGCAGGCAATATTACACCCCCTTCCCCTTACCAGCGTTCCTCCCCCTCCCATCGTGATGGGACTCTTGACGAGGGTGATGGTCTTGGTAACGCCGCCCACCACGGTGGTGACGACCTGGGCCTGCTGAGCCACGGTGACCGTGCCGGACTTGTGCACAGTGATGATGGGTCGTGTGGGCGTGCCAGGGGCGGAGCCGCCAGGCGTGCCCACCTGGGCTGCTGCCGTCTTCAGCAAATGGGTGGCTGGGTTGCTGACCTGTCAAGATAGCAAAAAGAACGAGAGACTAATAAACAATCACGCAGGAATCATATTAAAAAAAAAAAAAAAAAAAAAAAAAAGAGAACAAAATGAACACTCCCTCAGTGTAAAATTCAACATAAGAGCCCCTTAAGACAAAGCTGATGCCAAGTGATCATACATCAAAAAACGACCGAAATTAACGCCTCCCCAATAACTTACCATAACAGGTGAGGCTACCTTGACGGTCGCAGGAAGCGTGCTGGAGCCCGGGGTTACAGCCACCGTTTTGACGATCGTGGCACCGGCCGGGACATTCAGCACTGTGGCCCCCGGGGAAGGCGGGATCTTTTGCGTGGCGGCGGCCGCAGCAGCTAAGGCGGCCATGCCGCTCATCTGGGGGCTGCTCCCTATTGACTGGAGCAAAACGGAAAGCGAGCAAAACCTCAGCCGGCGAAACATCCCACAGCCACCAGGTGAACATTTAAGCCGTGAGACGAAACGGAACCCAAAGAGACGGGCCACGTTTGTGGCACATGCCATACCGTGCCTTGGGCATTCTGGGCGGGCACGACCATGCGGACACCTGCCGGGAGAGAGGTGACCGTGACGGGGGACTTCACGGCCTGATTGGCCTGCCGCACAGTGACGATGGAGGCTCCGGCGCCAGACTGTGGCGCCGCCACCTTCAGGATGGCTGGGGAAAACATATCGTGTCTTAAAATAGGGGTTTTCTGGACATCGGGTGATAAGTCAGATGCAAGCGCTACAGGGGACTGGAAACCTACCAGGGCCCCGAGTTGTGGCAGCAGCCAGGGGGCTACTGGGCAAGGTGGGCAGGATGGGCAGGCCGGACGCCGTGGGGGAGGCCGCCTGGGGCACCAGGCTGGCGTGTGGCAGGTTCTGTGAGGCGGGGGCCGCCGCCGCGGGGGCGGGGCTCTTGGGCGAGGTGGTGGGCAGCGAGGGGGCCGGGGCGACGGCCGGGGAAGCGCTGGCAGCGGGAATGTCGTACTTCTGCAGCTGCAGCAGGTAGGTGTCGGCGGTGGACACGGTGCCCCAGCTCACCTCCAGGGAGGTGGTGTTGGCACGCACGAGCTGCACACGGGACGGCGCAGGAGGCCTCTCTGCCGGTACACACAGCGCACACAGTCAGTATTCCACTGCTGCCCGGGCTTTCAGACCAGCTGCGACTCATCCAATTCAAATTACGATTAACAGAATCTGCTTAGCTACCTTCCCCGAACTTCCGAGTCTGACGACTGACAGGAGATAAATCTATGGCAGGGAGGAAGAAGAAAAAAATGAAGAGAACTCACCCGTCTCCAGGTACCAAAGGTCTTTGCAGCACACCTGGTTGTTCCAGGCCTTGCGATAGCCATCACGGCCGCTCCACACGTACAACCGAGAGTTGATGGCCACAGAGCAGTGACCAGCACGGGCCCGGGGGATGTTATCTTCGAGGGTGTCCATCAGGACCTGCTCCCAGGACATCGAGTCTAGAAAAGATGCAGCAAAGGCAGCAGCGCCAAACTTTAAGATGGTGACTATAGCATATTTAACACATAGTAGAAATAGTAGCTGATTTGCATGAAGGCGAGTGTGTATCCAGTAACTCCATATCTCTCCCTTATATGCACCTATCAAAACCGATACGGGGACGTACCCAGATTCAGACAGGCCAGTGTGTTTGTGCACTTCCATTCTTTCTCATGAGTGGCCACCTTCACGTCATCCATCACCAGAGGAACCCATCCTCCAAACACATACATCCTTAAAGAAAGGGGGAGGGGAGATGACTCATTTGTAACGCGCACAAATATGAAAGCAGAGGGTTCATTTTGCTAAACCAGACCAAGTCATTCAACCTAGTAGCCTTCCTTCAACTTCACAGAGCCAATTCACTTGACAGTGCAAGGAGATGGGATTCGTTGTATATCCAGAGACAGCTACTAGGCTCCAACAGGCCGAGGAGGAAGAAGCTCACTTGTTTGTAATGATGGTGGCAGAGTGGAGACTGCGGGGCAAAGGCGCTGTGCCGTTCACTGATGGCTTGTTCCAGGTGAGAGAAGCTGCAGGACAGAGGAAAAGGTCTCGCATGCCAACCCTACAACCACCACCGCAACCGAACTGTCCAGCCAACCCAGCTAAACTCACCGATGTCCAGAGTCCAGAGGTCGCCCAGACGGCAGCCGCTCATGCCCCCGTATATGACTAGACGCGACTTCCCGCTTTCTTTCTCAGTGTAGACCACAGCTGTGTGGCTCTCCCGGGGTGGTGGCAGCACACCGTAGGTGATGGGGACGTCCCAGCCCACCACATTGGAGCCAGGGCGCAGCTCCAGGGTATACAGGTCGTTAAGGTATCTGGGCCCAAAAGGGATGATGTCACTAACCCAGAACACACAAAAATCTAAAGGCTTCTTTAAATCAGGGGTTTTTAACCAGAGGTCCACAGAATATATGCAGGGAGAATGGTACGTTTGAGTGTGCCCCGTCCCCCACCCCCAGTCCATTTTCATTTGCAGGTTCTGGTTAAGAACAGTTAAAAAAAAAAAAACCCATTTAAAATTTTGCCTTCTATATCATAGCAATTACTTTTTACATGAACCTCAGATTTCAAACATTTCGACAAGACATTTTACTGGAACATAAGCAAATGTCTCTCAAAGCTACAGCTCAGTGATACAAGTAACATGCACGAACACAATCATATAGTCTCACTAAGCTACTTTGAGTGATGTACATGTTCTTAGTAACAAATGAAACAATTTAAATTGCAAGCAACAAACAGAAAAGCAGGACCGTAGGAATATCATTAAGGTTTGTGGTACCTGGGAATATTATTTTTGGGGTCTTCACTGTCATTGGCCAGTCCCCCAAACAAGTAGCACTTGTTCCCCACCAGGGAGAAGCTGTGACCCAGGCGGGGGCAGGGAGGGGGTCCATTTTTAGGTGATTTAGGCTTCAGCTTCTTCCATTCCCATCGGCTGGCCTGGAAGAGAGAAACCCCCATCATCCACTCACTGAACCAACAAGCCTGCGCCCATGTTATAACCAGTGATGACTTGAGCCAATATTAAACATTTGAATTGGGGCCAATCCAAGCATTTTTTAAACTGATCGATGTCGGCTACCACAGCACGATCCATTTAATTAATCCAGTGCATCTATTTTACATCATCTGGCCAGATTATACAGTTGTCAGACTGCAAAAAGCCTGAGGCACATGGCTTGAAACTAAAAAATTTTGAGATGTCAGCCTTGTGGAAATTTTTAAGAGCTGCCTAGAATGTTTACGACATCATCCTTTCGAGAGTTAGAGTTTTACTTAATACAACCAAGCTAATTAAGCACTTCAGCGACATGCACAGACTGAGGGGCAGGTGCTCGAACAGGGGGGGTGTGGCCAACCAGTATTCCCCCCACCGCGCCCCAGTGAATTATCGTGCTATTGGGAGGGAGGGGATTATCAATCATTTAAAACAGTGCTTGGAACATGAAATGGGGGCACTTTCAATCGTTCAGGCAAAAGGGATACCCCCAGCACACAGAAACATAAGGCTAAACAGACCGTCTGCACTGCACTTGAACACCAAAGTGTTACTGAAGCACCAGCACCACCAACATTAACCAAGATAAAATATATGGTAATTAAGATTAAGGAACAAAGGCCCTCTATCTCCAAGAAGACACCACCTAACAGAGTATGGAAAATTCTTACAAGTCACAGTAAAGTGCTTCATGAGAAACCAACCAGTAAGATTCCCCATACAAAAAGTGTGACTAAACATACTTTGCAAAACATTTAACGTTTATTCAAGGGAGTCCTTACCTGCAGCTCGTAAAGATCGTTGCTGTACTTGCCATACTCCACCATGCCTCCAAATACCAGGAGCCGTGTACCATCGCAAACAAAGCCATAGGCGGCACATCCTGGCGGGATATCACCGCGCACCGCTGGAATAAACCACTGGTTTGTGGCTGGAAACACAAACAAAGGTCACTTTGCACCACCTGTTTGCACATATGGAAAGCAAATGTACATTGCAGAAGGGCATGGATTAACGTGCTTTACGTCGTGTGCAATGTATAATCTGAAGGGAAAAAAAAACTACATTCTCTTTACACTCAATTAGCCATTGGTGGGCTTCCTTGAACTCATTGAAAAGTAAGATGAGTTGCCTTGTCATCTTTGGTATCAATCAGTCCAAGGCTGAGCTACATCTTTCACATATTTGATAACTATAGTCATCTTACATTAAGACGTGCTTCTACTGCCATCTACAGCCATATTTAGCCAACAAATTCTTTGGTGTGACTTCCTGAAAACAAAGCCAAAGCCAACATTTTCCTCTCACATAAATAAAAACAATGCTCATATTAGGATTACACGGTAAATAATGTGAATTTTTTTGCAATAAATATTGCGATATTTATAAAGCAAAAAAGCAGTTGGGAAAAAAAACTGTCTGTCAAACAAAAAAAAAAGTCAAATAAGTTGGTAGTGTTGCCACTAGCTGGGCCAACTAAGCAGTCCAAAAAAAATCACTTCCTTTTGCTTAACATTGTCCCTTTGTAATACAAAATATTTTCATACAGCAGAATACAAATGAATATGTGACTAGATCCTGTTGGCTCACAGGGCGCACACACACACCCACCCATCCATCCATCTATGGGTAATCTGGTAACTCCAATTAACCTCAGCATGTTTTAGGACTGTAGGGGGAAACCAGAGAACCCAGGGAAAACTCCACAGGGAGAACATGCAAACTCCACACACATCAAGCAATGGCAGAGACTCAAAACCTGGTCCCAGAGATGTGAGGCAACAATACTAATCAGCGCACCACCATGCTACCCCTCTATATGTCACGTTCCCTCCATAGCTTTGCATTTAAAAAGTATAACAATTAAACCACAGTTATTACACATTTGGCTAACATTTCTATATAAAGACTGGCCTTTGGGTTTAAGCAGCAAGCAATTTTTGAACTAATGACTGACTTGCAGTCTTAGCAATGGAGAATTTTCAAATTAAAGACAGTGGTTTGAGTCACATACAACTAAAATATGTAACATCAGGAAGGAAACATCTAATTTTCGATAACTTCCAGACATTATTAATTACACTCAGGTATGCAATATCTTAACTATTTTAAATAAGCAGAGCTATTCAATTATTTTGACTCTCCAAAGATGCCATGGATTAACTCTCACAAACGTGAGAAAATACCATATACCGCAGAATAATGGTCGGCCGACATAAAAAATGTCCACCCAAACCTAATCACAATCCAGCTGGTTGAAGTCCTTGTGATGTAACAATTGCATATGCATAAATTGCAATGTCGATATTAATATTGTACATCGTGCAAGCCTAGCAGATATGCAAATTTCCGTCATGTATCAGTAATGAGAAGTGTCCACAAATGTCAACACCATAACGGCTCATTACTGAAAATTACAAATGGAGATCTAACTTCAAAATTTTCTGGACCATGAAACACCTAAATCCATTACCCCAAATTCTTGACCGATTGCTCCTTAAATTGTTTGACACTTCAGTGAACAATGAATTGCTGAGGCTGAGCTTGTGCTACAAGCCTGGTAAACACCTAACTTTTGCGGTAAATATGTGGCCCACTCAGAAACTTCGCACAAGATTGTCGTTACACTTCTGAGACCACAAAGGACAACATTTGTACTTCAAATACTGATCTACTGCTGCCAGCTGTTCATACAAGTTCTTGCAACATCCTGCTCTCAGTTTAAGCTTCGAATAAACCCTACATGCAAATAGGTATTATTCTTCCTAAACATGCCTATCTTAAAATGCAGCATAGCTAACGGTCGGCTGCTCTGGAAAGAAGCCATTCAACCGGCTGCACACTATAACCTATGGTGGAAAGCCAGAGGACGTAAATGACAAAAATATTACTGCATCAGATGCTTAAATTACAGATTTGAGCTGGTGTTATTAAGGAATGTTTAAACAATCTTAAATGGCTGAATATTGTTCAAGAGGGCCATGAAAATAGAGGCGTCAGTGGTTACCAGAAGTCCTTCCTGGAAGCATCATTCATTCTCACATCAAATCAACTGGGGTTATTTTAAAATAAAGCTGCCTCCTTTAGCAGGAGACAGGAAAGGAGATGACAACACTACAATTATCAACAGGATCTCAAAGTGAAATGAAGTTAGTGATTGTCATTGTTGACACACCACAGCACACAGGGCACAACAAAGAAATGTGTTCTCTGCATTTAACTGATGCGTGTAATTCAGCGCCCAGAGAGCAGTGCTTGGTGACAGTACCTTGCTCAGTGTACCTCAGTGGTACCTTGCTGGTCAAGGATTCGAACCAGCAACCTTTCATTCACAAGTGTGACTCCCTAACCATTAGGCCACAATGGCCAGTATCTCTGCCAGGCAAGACTGGCATCACATGCATGCACACACACCCAAGTACACTTTAGATGATATTCAGGTACTCCAACAAAAGCATCTCTTTTAAAATAAAGAAACAGTATTCTGCTAGATACAGCACACTAACAGCATTCTAAAAAAAGCACAACAGAATAACCTTTACCCCCAAGTTCAGAACATGGAAACAGGGCAGACTCAAATCAATGCCAACTGCTCCAGCTTCAATGCACCAGTGATATGTGCAGCTTAACAGCAAAACTGGGTCTGTTGTATAGACTAGCATGCTCACAAGCAGAATGATAAACAGCTGGGACAACTAAGAGACCACAACAGTTATTACAGCAACAGCATACAATTTTAATACCTGAAGGTGGAAAATCCTTTACAGGTACTTAATTTCACAGAAATAGCCAGCAAAATTATAATCTTAGAAACGCATCACTTCGGAAACTATCCGACGTATGAGATGCATGTCATTAGAGCACGCATGTTTACACAAATACATACTTTAAGCTTTTTTTTGTAAGGAATTACGGCTGACTTGAAATCAAAGCCATCTAACTCGACAGTCTAAAATCTTGCTAAAATTAATTCAATATCAATTAACTCCACTCTGCATAAAATCAAGTACTTAAACGTCAAACACCCCGCCTCATCGCCGCCAGAGGGCGGCACTCCTAGACTGGCCCTGCAAGCCAGGCGGCTCACTCGATTATAAAATTTGCACTTAATTACAATTTAATATAAAATGGCTTGTAAACACCCGATACGCCGAAAATAAACTATAAAGCTATGGATAAAATCGCCACACACCACCGCAGCGGCATTAGCCAACGTACTAGCTGGGCGGCGTTTCAGTCGCGGGCAAAATCGTCAGGCGGCACATTCAAACGAGGCCGCCCAGCCGTCCGCCAGTCAAGACAGCCGGGCAAGCAGCCGGCAGCCAAAATGGCGCCGCCGCGACAGCTCGCATATTACCGGCCGCCGGCAGCCTTGACAGATTACGGTAAACCCGCCAACGCGAGAGCTATAAACAGTTAAACTAGTGGATTTTAAGGGAGGTTAAATACGCGGCCAGCGCGTGTGGGTGGTGTCCAGTCCGCGCGCGCTGCGTCGCTCATTTTTTTTCTTTTGCGCGCCATTTTTCTTTGTATTTCCCTCCTTTCCCAGGACCCCCGAGCTAACAAGGTGGCTAACGCCACAATCGAAACACCGACAAATCTAAAGAAATTAACCACGAAAGTGCAAACCGCAGTGATACACTGCTACACAATTGCCTGCATGCAAGTAACGAGTACTGACATGGTTTTCTTTGAGGGAAAACGACTTAAATTATGCAGTGCACAAAGTGGGTGAGTTAGCCCGCAGACTTAAAGCCGGTAACAGATTATGACAAATCCACCCCCTCTAAACAGTAGGGTATAGTTCTCCCAAAAGGTAATAATGCTCAGCATTAGTAATTTACAAACGTCTACATAAACACGTTCTCCTGGTATAACTTTTAGCACTGTTAGTCCCAAGCTTAGGCAATTTGATCTCTGAAGTCTTACCTGTGTTGTAGACGTGTAGCTCGTCCACAATGCCTTCGTTCCCCCCACCGAAAACCACCATCAGCTCCTTGATTGCCACCGCCCGGTGTCCGTGCCGAGGCCGGGGCACCGGGCCGGACCAGCCAAGCACCCGCTTCCAACGCGGCTGCAGGGCGCCAGGCACCGCGCAACCAGGAGAAGACATAGTCGCTTGGGGGAAATAATAAAAAGGGCTTTGAAAAATAAATAAAAAGCAAAACGCTGAATTTAAGTTAGAAGATATAAAAATCCCACCGAATGAATAAAATTCAATGCCGATACGACAAATAAGCGGCAAGGAGGGAAAGCGCCTCCAATAATGTATTTTAAAACCCACAGAAGCGCTGGTCTGTGATTTCTGGATAGCCAACAAAACTACAGTTTAAATTCGGTGTTTAAATCGAATTAAACAGAGCCGAGGGCTAAGAAACCCACGGGAGCCGCCATTTTAGCGCCACTTTACAGGAGCCGGCTCGCCCAGGAGTGAAGCCCTTGCTCGCGGACGGAGCATAAAAACCCAAAAAATATCCAGGGTCCCTGAATATCCAGGTGCACATGAATAATAGCGCGCACACTCTCCAAAAACTGCATGCTAAATAAAGAAATTGAATATTTCGACTCCGGAGCCGAAGCAGTGCCACTCCATGGGAGCCGCCATCTTGTAACCAAACAAACCGACTCCCACAACCTAAAAATGGCGGACTAAAAATAATAACAATCACAGAAAACGGAAAGAATAAAGCTAAACTGAAAACGTCTCGCATATTATTAAATACGAAATGTAAACAGGTCGCAGGTGGATTTTATAATGGGGACACAGAAATGTGGACCGCATTGCTGCTCGTAAAGTAAGCATTTGTTCATGGGGGGTGTTTTCATGCCTCTCTGGGAGCCGCCATTTCACCCGGGCGTGCAGACCAGCAATCACACTCCTCCCTACAAAATGCATCACATCGCCTCCCCAAGTTCACCAAAAATATAAAATCATTTAAAAACCTTCAGAACATTCATTGCAATACGCATGCGTCACGCCACAACAATATGGCAACTGTTCGGTGTTACAAACTTGAAACTTTACATATTACAGATGCTTTCCGACGATTAACGACTCAGTTAGCTGTATAATGAACACAGTGGTCATCTGCATTACTGCACAAAATGAATTTCTTTCATTTTCACTTTACTCCGGTGGAAGCAGCCATCTTGTCGACTAAACAGCCCGTTTTGCTACATCCCTAAAGAAAAATGGCGGACGCTTTTACCCAACCAAAAACGGAATTAATATCATTACTATATTTTGCCGGTAAGGGAAAACACTTACTTTCACGTCAGTATTTCCGCAGGGCGATTTTGGGCCGGACCTTCAAAAATGCAACCCGATTGCTTTTGTTTTACTGAGAAGTATCCCCTCTCATGCCTTTCTGGAAGCCGCCATCTTCTTGACACCCCCTCAAAAAAAACCTCTGAAAAACCCACAACAAATATGGCGCCGAGGAAAAGCTTTGGCTCTTTAACTCGTCACGGCCGTGACGGGACGTGACCCACCCTAACAGGGGTATGCCTGTGAGTGGAAATGCTTGGATGCGCACGTATTAGTCATTTTACTTGTCCATTTTAAATTGACATATTTAACTATTTAATACAGTGGCGAGCAAGTGGGGTGGGACGGAAAATAGCTGGAGTCTGTCACTCCCTGCGCCCCCTCCCATGCCTATGAAGAAGAAGGGAAAAAAACAGAAAATGGCGATGTGGATGCACTTTGCATATAAAACATTTAGGGAGACACCGCCCACATACCCCACCACACACACACATACTGTAATTATCCTACTTTTATAGATATATATTATATTACCTGTAATTATGCGAGGCTTGCTTAGTCGTTGTTGGTTTTGTTTTATTTAAATTTTAAAAGATCGTTACTAGTGTATGTTGACATGTTTGTGGAGCCCCACCGGGAAGCAGTGGGCACCTCCGCTCCTGCCCGAAGGCAAAGTCATTACGCGGTAAAAGTGTCATGGCTCTGATGTACTGCAGCAGATGTGGGGGCAAATGAGCGGAACAGTTAAAAAGTGCGGAAGGGATGTAGTAGGTTTCGTGTCAATTTTACTGACCATTGTAAAATTTGTTTTGAGGAAATCTCCAGAAGCCAGCTCAGCGGAACATTTGTGGATAAAGGATGCCGGACAATCTGACAAGCTGAATTTTCCAGTAATGCATATTTTCTTCCAGTTACTTTGAACAATACGTTTTATATTTCTTTATTTAAAAAAACTACTGCTTTACGAGCTTACTTCATAATCACAATTCCACCGTTTTCTTAATATGCATTTTACCTAGGTGTAAGCTATTCTGTTAGTGTATGAATTTTAAATAAATTATACTTGTTTAAAACCTCTTTTTGACATTGGCTATTTACAGGAAGTTGTATATTGTGGCATAACAGACTAAAATTTCCTATGGTGGTCTGCATGAATGTACTGTGCATGTAACTATAGCGGTGCTTAAAATAGCAAAATGGGTCAGTTACATATCCTTTAGACAAAATGTCTATAAACCTTTTGCTTACGAGGGATTTGCGTTCTTAGGTTGTCAGCAAATAAGCGGTCAACTTTGCTTACTTCTAAAAACTCATAATAGAGGCGGGATCTAGAATGGACTATAACAGAATGCCTTTTTTGTCATTTACAAGGTAGCAAGTACAATACAATTCAGTCTTTGAGTGGTCCCAACTTGCTCTCCTATGAAACATACAGATATGTTTACTGGGGAGAGTGAGGGTTGGAGTCTGATCCCTGGATCAGCTATTTTTTTTCAGCACCCCAAAGTGGTTTTCAGGGTTATATGCCATACTCAAGGGCCCCCTGGTGATGTAATCACTCAAGAATAGACCTCTACTCATAATGTCCACCTGTAGACATAGTCAACCAGCCTTTAAATTACATTTGCGTCTTCTGGAATTAAACGTAAAATAATATACACAGTATGTGTTATCGGTGCTAGCAGTGGGCCGATTTGCTAGTACGCTGTATCAGCACCTCTTCCGTTTTCTCTTTAACGTACTGCCACCTTTCAGTATCTGCTGGAACTGAATAACAAGGGGAGTACCAGCACCTGGTACTGAAAAACAAGGGGAGTACTTGCAAAGGGTACTGAATAACAAGAGGAGTGCCGGCACCGGGTACTGAATAAAAAGGGTAGTACCGGCACCTGGTACCAAATAACAAGGGGAGTACCAGCACCGGGTACTGAATAACAAGGGGAGCACTTGCACCTGGTACTAAATAACAAGGGGAACACTGGCACATGGTACTGAATACCAAGAGGAGTACTGGCACTGGGTACTGAATAACAAGGGGAGTACCGGCACCGGGTACTGAATAACAAGGGGAGCACTTGCACCTGGTACTGAATAACAAGGGGAGCATTTGCACCTGAATAACAAGGGGAGTACCAGCACCTGTTTTTCCCTCTGCAGACACTGAGTATGAATTATAAATATGTAAATGAATACAGTATTAAAATACTCACCTCTCCCATGCAGTACTGCAGGTACACACTGGATGGCAGTAGAGATATTTAGACCCTATTATTTAATACACTTATTTTCAGATCCTGTCCAAGCAATGTTAAGAAATAGCAGGTGTGTCATATATGAAAATAATACATTTAACTGGTTTCAAGAGAACATGTCTATCTCTGCTATGATTATGAGCACCACTATCAAGTGTTATAATAGGATGGTATTACAAAAGTATTGAAAAATGACATCATATAAATGAGAACGGGCCTAGTCTATTCACAGCATTCAATGCCTATTGTATAGAAAAATAAAGTTATTACAATATGTCATGACAGTTGATATAATGAAATTCATTACAGTTAGAAATTGTAACTACACAAAATTCTGTTTACTTATTGTATTAATGGCTGCTTTTAAGGAACTGACAGTTTGCATGGACTGTTTATAAAGCAGTGAAGTTTAGAGCTGTTCTGACAATGTTGTGGGATTCTGATTGGAACGCTATACATATTTTGTTAAATATTATGAATTAAAACCTCTAATCCTGGGGTCCCCAACCCAAGCAATGGTGAAAGTTATCTGAGGTAAAATTAGTCCTAATTTTTCTGTACATGTTATTCAGGCTACTAGTAGCTGTATTGCCGACCACATTTCTGATGAATAATGATTTAGGCCAGGCATGGAGCTGAGTTTGTACTGGCTGAGCTGACGGAGCAGGACAGCCTTTGGAACAACAATTCTAAGTGTGATTAAGAGCTTCTCTGAATAATCACTCTTCTGTTTTTTCCTGTGTGTCATTCAAATTTTCATGAAACTATCCCAAGCAGAGTGTAGCTCTATCTTCTCTCTTTTTCACCTTTACCTTGTTTTATACAAGCAGGTAAAGCCGTCCCCCTTAACCCACCCCTACCTCCTAACCCACCCCCATCCTCCTAACCCATCCTCATCCTCAGAGGATTTTAGAACCCAGGACTTTATCCTCCCTTGCATTCATGTTCCAAGCCCAGATTCCATCTGATTCAGTTTGGATGGCTTTCTTCACCTGTCCAGTAGAACCCTATAATAATTGATACTTTATTGATCTATCTTGCAATACAATGCAATTCTCTTTACACCTCATCCAATTTGCTCTTTGTAGAGTAAGCTGGCCGCGAAGGGCAGTCACCTGTTTGCGGCACCCATGGAGCTGGGAGCTAAGGGCCTTGCTCAAGGACTGGCAGATATGCCGAGGCTGGGTTCAAACTGGCAACCTTCTGATCACAGGCACACAGGCTTAGCCCAAAATTTCAATGAAACACTCTTTTTGAACTTTGTAAACAGTTGTGTTTCTGAAGAGTACAAACTAGCAGCGGTAACAATGCTTAAGCAAAGCAGAGTGTAGTACAGTGGGATAGAGATCATGGCCAGAAGGTTGTGGGTTTGAATCCTAATCATATTACCTTTTGATCCTTAACCCTGACTATTAAGGGGTGCTGGATGTTGGTTGACCCTGCTATCTAACCCCAAGCACCCCAAGCTTTTGTCACTTGTACATCACTTTGGACAAGAGCATCTGCTAAATTAAAAAAAAATGTAAAGTTGTGGTGTTCTTAGTACGTGGAGTGATCCAAATTTAACCGTTGATGATTTGAGAGGATCCTGGATTTCTCGTTCTTCAAAAATGTTCTTGGGTCTGTTGCTAATGCAATATATCTGTAAGCTCAAACTTGCTTGGGAGCAGGTTTATTCAACATAGACAAGACTAGATCAGATTAGAGGCATCGGCTCAGGAAACTATGGAAGTGTATTTCTACCATATAAAATAAAAAACAAAGATACCCAAAAGTATAAGATACTATGTTGAAATTATGAGATACTAAGTCAAACTACAAGATTCTAAATCGAAATTATGAGATAACCTGGACCAGGCACATTCCTTCATACACACATAATTGCTGTGTTACAGTCATGGAAACCCGTTTGTATGGCTTCCATGGAAACAAGCTTCCATAGTTATAACATAGTAAGCATAAGGGACTATGGAGGGACTATGTCTCTCGGCTGGCCTGGGAACGCCTCGGGATTCAAACCAGAGGAACTGGATGTAGTGGCCGGGAAGAGGGAAGTTTGGGTTTCCCTCCTGAGACTGCTGCCCCCGTGACCCGACCTCGGATAAGCGGGAGAAAATGGATGGATGGATGGATGGATGGATGGCATATGTATATGAAGGAATGTTTATCTCATTGTCCTAAAATGATTTCCTAATGTGATAGGGGCGTTGGACTGTACCCAGGTCCAAATCAAAGCCCCATCAGGTCCAAATGAAGGGGACGTTAGGTGTTTTCACATCAAAGTTCCGGAACCTGGTCCCAGTTCACGAGTCCCTGGTCTCAACTTGGAACTTTTGTAGCTCGGCCACTTTTGTGTGTTGCACACAACAGGAACTGCCCCCCCCCCCCCCCCAGTAAATATGTGGCCATCACAGTTGCCAGCTCTCACCAAAAAAATAAAAATGAAAATTGAAGCATTTAATTCTGTAAACCAGATGCCAAACCGATCGATCTCTAACTCGGTTGTGAGATGATTTTTGGATAATGCTCCATTTCATCATTCAGCAGAGCTGCCAGAGACAGAATTGTGGGCCAGTTTTTCCAATGATGACAGCGCATGATCATTTGAACATTTCTTTTTAATGATGAATATGGACACTCACTGCTTTTCATCCTGCAATGCAAAGAACATATTGCTTAGTAACGTGTATGCGCAATTATACATACACATATTTTGCCCATACTACATTCGTCATACAATATATGCATGAATGTATTTACCAGCTGTTTCTGAAGTAGTTGTATCTGCAACTGCAGTTTTGTTTTCTTTAGTTCTTCCATTTCCATGTCCTGCTTTATTTTTTCTATTTTTAGTTTTCTGTACTTGAATTTCTGAAGAAGATACCTTTTGCACACAGTAATCCATTTTCCTGTGAATAAAAGCAAAATACTCATGTCTTTGTACTTGCGCCTTAGCATTTTTGTAGCACTAAGCCTTTGTAATGATACTTACTCACCTCCCTGCCTCCCCTTCATGAAAGATGTTAATTCTGCAGACTGTGATCCATGTCTGGATTTGCAGGAGTTATAGCTCCTGTCTGCATAGGAGTGCTTGGAGTGAGGTTCTAGGTGGTTTTGGGGAGAAGAAAAAAAAAATAAACATACCTCTTGTCCATAAGAGTGGTCAGATACTGTGTCCTCATTCACCATGTCACATGGGTCCCCTTCCCACCCAGGCCCTGGTAGTGGGAGGACATTCCTTGCAACTGCCTCCACCACAAAAAATGCCCTTGGTAACACCCTTATGGCGTATTTGTAACAACACATTGTGTAACAACACTGCATTATGTAATAGCTTGACAAAGTGACATCCATTTTGGTTGTTTATTACATAATGCACAGTATTACAGTTTCATCATTAAAAAGTACAACTCCCGCATTTTGTAATAACCACCGGCAATATATAATAATTTATTGCAAAATGCAGGGAAATTTATTACATATTGAATTCAAGCTGTCTATTAGAAAATGTGACAGATTATTACAAAATGCAGGTGCTATTACATAGTGAAAATGTTACGTTCTGTCAAGTTATTACATAATGCAGTATTCTTACATAATGCGTTGTTACACACATACAGCATAAATGTGTGCGATGAACTTTCTTTACCTGAAATGAACTGACCACTGTGGCATCCTACCAACATCTCTGAGGGTGAGGAGGACGATCCAGCCTTTAAACTGGGGCTGTGGGCATCCTGCTGGATAGCCACTTGCTCAGCTGGGGTGAAGTCTGGCACAGCTGTCCCTCCCCCAGCTTTGATAAGTTCTGCCTTCTTTCGATTTGCTTTAAAAGGAAAGAAAATTAATTGACATGTTGCTAATTCTATTCATATTTAGGTTAAGGAAGTAATACATACCAGATTGAAGGATATTTTTGTATTTTACTTTAACCTGTCCCCAGCTCCTTAGTGTGCTGGTGCTTGCTCTGAATATGAAGGACGACATAATTGATATCGGCGGTGGAAATGCGAAGGTTGCGATAGTAAACAGTTTCAAAGGACACTTACACGTTTAATTTGTCAGCCACTTTTTGCCAGCCCTCCTCTCTTGTTTTAGCTGCTTCTGCTGTGTTGCCTTTGGTGCGTATAATTTCCTTAAATTCCTCATATCCCTCCAGCAGAAGCTGTTGCTCTGCCAGGGTGAAGAATTGTGCCTTTGCTTTTGCCATTTTCGACAGCCAGTCATTGACTTGCCGATCATGGTTGGGAATGCCGATATATGTAGCCCAGTCAGCTTCCACTGGAGCGAGCAGTTATCTTGGATGATTGAATCCAGCTTTTCTAATCTAATTCTCTCCTGGCTTTGAAGAACCAAAATAGCTGGATTTGCGTATCTGCAATTAGACGATCCGGGATGAGTCCTCCGGTCTTAGATGTGTTAAGCGACGTATGGAGAACACGCCCCAGGACTTCCATATCTTTACTGGTTTCTCTTCATCTCTCTCATGTGGCTCAGGTTTGCATCACTTCCAGCTGGAAAATTAGCTACAGGTGACACTGTTCAAGGTGCAACAACCTTAGGTTAGGAGCCTCATTGGTTGAGGTGTGAACATAAGAACATAAGAAATTTACAAACGAGAGGAGGCCATTCGGCCCATCAAGCTCGTTTGGGGAGAACTTAACTAGTAGCTCAGACTGTGCTGGAAAGTCTGTCTTAAGCTAGGTTTGTACTGCACTCTTCTGCCTCCCGTTACAGTCGGTGCATGGGTGTGCATGCAGACTCTTGTTTACAAACTACATTTATCCATGGATGCACACGGTTGCAGTTGGCGTATGCGTATAGGAAAAAATTTGGACTGTCTGGCAGGGAGCTGGGATGGAGCAAAAACATGGACTGTCTGTGGGTCCCTAAAGACTGGGTTGGGAAACACTGTGCTAGACCCAAAATCTGGGCTGCACATGATGACAAAATTTATGTCAATCACCCTATGCACTGACTCTAACACGGTGCAAAAAAGATAAGTATGAATTGGTTTTCAGGTAGGGTGACCAGATAATATATGTCAGGGAAGACACTTTGAGATAGGGCAGGATTTGTAAACTACCATTTCATTTAAAATTATCTGAATTTCATTTGAGTTCTTGCTGTGTGCTGATTGGTCAGTCTCCTATAATCATGTATGTGTCACTAATGCTAATGTGAAACAGCTGGATGAGTCTTTCAGTCAAGGAAACAAACCATTTAAAGCACAAGAAGAACTGAACTAATTTGCCAAGCACAGGAGCCTTTCAGTTTTAAAGTAGTTTGTAAAACCTGAAGTAGCTCAAAGTGTCCTCCATGACATTATTATTGGGTCACCCTACTTCAGGGCTACATGAAATGGTGCTGACATTCTACTCAGATCTACATTTGACATTTTACACACTTAGGACTGCACCCATTTACACATTTAGATAAATGTCATTTGTCAATTCAGATAGAATGCCAATCGGATACAAGCAACTGTAACTTGAAATGCAGGTACAAATCAGAGTCCCTTTCAGACATACACTGGCATCCGGAACTTTTCCAGACGTTACCCAGAGGGCCTGTATGTGTGAATGCAAATGTCCGAAACAATCGTACTGGATATTTAATGAATTTTACACTCCTAGAACATTTCTGATTGACGCCCTTGTGTAAATGGAGCAGGGAACTTTGCAGAGAATTCACCATGAGCGAGTGGGCATGTTGTTGACATTTCTATCATGTGACTGCCACAAAAATATAAAAATACAAGCAGTCAGAAAATTCTGTCAGTAAGGGCCGATGCCAAAATCTGACAGATCAAAGGGACGACAAGAGACTCAGTTGTGTATAATTAGATTGCAAACTGACTACATGGCCGTGGTGTTTTCCATGCTAAAGCACAGGGGCCTGTTTCACAAAGCAGGGTTACTTGCTTAGCCAGGTAACTTGCCAGATTTAAGGTAGTCTGGGCTAAATA
>JAODLC010000133.1:23724562-23740933 GCA_026781145.1 Hippopotamyrus pictus | reverse complement strand
CCCTCTCTGTTGTGTGCAGTCGACGCCCCAGCATGACACACCCTCGCTGTTGTGTGCAGTTGACGCCCCAACATGACACACCCTCTCTGTTGTGCATGAGGTGGCTAAGGCTCAGCAGCAGTCAGCCTCCACCCAGCAGGCCGAGAGGGAGGTGACAAAGATGGTGGTGGTGATGCTGCTGGGGTTTCTAGTGTGCTGGCTTCCCTACGCCATCTTCGCCTTGTGGGTGGTGACCCACCGTGGTGAGATCTTTGACCTGCGGCTGGCCACAATCCCCTCCTGCCTGTCCAAAGCATCGACCATCTACAATCCCATCATCTACGTGCTGATGAACAAAATGGTGAGGCATCATTACACAAATGATGAAAGACCAGCTTTTCAAATAACAAGTGCTTTCATTTCTTTTTTTAACATCACTGTCTTCGTATTTTGATTCCTCTGCATTATTATATAGTTATAGTATTGTTTTAGGTTATACATTCAGTCGCATAAATATTAAGCGCAACGATCCCCTTCCGAAGGTAAACCAGGCATCTGAAATCCTTTTAATCTAACTGGCTCAAACCAGACTGCCATCTCTCTGTTTCAGTTCTGCTCATGCATGATAAAGTTGGTTTTCTGTGGAAAGAATCCCTTTGGAGTTGAAGAGGAGAGCTCCGTATCACAAGACACCCAAGTCTCCTCTGTCTCCTCTAGTCAAGTGTCACCCTCGTGAGTCCAGCTACACAAAGTCCGTCTTTGCTCTGTCCGCTGCCCCCCCACATCTCAGAAAAACAACAGAAAAAATCCTTAGCTGTAGAACGTGTCTCCACACTGCCCATTATCTTGAAAGAAGCCAATGAATTGATCAGACATTATCAATTAACAAGGGCTAGTTCAGCTGACTCCTTCAGTAATCTATCTTAACGTCTCCTCTCGAAATCTATAGTTATCTCTATGATCCTGTTTTCTAATCTAGGTTTGCTGACCTTATATCACCATCAACCTGACCTTATATATCACCATCAACATTCATGCTAGAAAAGGGCCAAATTATATCAGTGATGGATGGCACTTGTGTCACATCTCGTCAATGTTGTTTCCTGGGTGCATTTAAAGGGGAACTACGTTCTTACATAAGCTCTGGATACTTTGTAACACGCACTTAACACGAATATTGGTCCTTTTGGGGAAAAGCATTTCCCACTTCAGTTTTAATGTACCTGACTGGGGCTCTAATTGTGATGATTTTATAGAAAGGTAACATTTATTTCTTGTATATAACGTAGAGAAAAAACAAGCCTAGCTCTTGATACTCAGTATCTGTCATTGTGGTTTAATTTTGTTCACTGAAATGTACACTTCTGCATGGATTATATTGGCGTGCACTGTGTCATACCTGTTGAAGAACGGTATTATTTTAATAAAGTAGCTGCAGCCATTTATTACAATAAAGGCAATATCAGAAGCATCTGACAGAAACACGGGGTGAATGGTGCTTTTGCGGTTGTACTGGCTGAGTTGCGACGATAAAAGCAAACCAGTACTGCAAGCAATTGGATGCGAGCGAGAACAGACAGAATTAAGACAAAGGACAAGATTTCTGTGGTAAAGGACACGCCTCATACAATGAAACTCAATTCTCATCCATTTATAATGGCACCTTCTGTAGGAACCATTTAAATTTATGGGGAGAAATAAGGAAAAAAATTAAATTACAATACAGCTAATTTATAATGGATAGACTGCTGGATCAAGCATTAGGATTTTCAGTGTCAAATATGATATTAATATACAGAGAAATTCATATTTAGTGGAGACTTGATATTGTCTAAATCTCAGCAAAAGCACACCATAAAGGAGTCACTTAAACATTAATTCAAAACATTTAGAATTCAAAACATTTAAAATCCTCATTAAATAATTAAATGACAACCAGTCCAGCAATATCCCTGTTTTTAATGTAATTTTAAAATGTTTTTTGGCATATACACTATATTAATATTTTTCTGGCTAGAGACACTTAACCTATGTGGACTGAAGACTGTGATGACCTGAGAATGTGCTCAGCTACTTCCATGATCAAGTAAATCACTTTGATGGGGAAACAAAAACGTGAGAAAAACAGCAGAACTATATATAATGTAGGAAAATGGTACCCAGGCCTGACTTTTCCAGCACGGAAAAACGTTCTAATATTCCTAGGTGACAAAATGGATTTTTTTGTTGCTGTTACTCATGACACAAAATCTATAGGTATACAGATAGAATACATATAGAATACAGTACATTTTTAGAAATAAAATTAAAATATAATAAAAAAATTGAACACACAATTAAAACAGAAACATAGTAACTCCTACAATTTGTCGCTGCTCCAGATTTGCACATTTAACATTCACAGTTTCAGTTATTCATGAGTTGGCCATGAACAGTTAAATGGGAATATTTTTGGACAATGAGTAAGCCAAAAATATATAAACAATAAAGGAAATTATTTGGATCACATACAATCATACAATATAAATATATTACTGTCATTTATTATTTGATAGTGTGAGTGCCTACTCTACCTGTAATATTAAAAGTTATTTTTGTTTTAAAGAAAAAAGAATTGTGGGATCTATGCATCATGGCTTGAGTACAGCGTGCATCTTCGTCTTGGCAAGCAGCCTCTCTCACGTTTGCCGCCTCTGTGCAATCTCGCCTTTCTCGCAGTAAATTTCTAACTTTCTGCTGCCGTTAATTTTGCATTTTTAATAATGAACCCAAGTTTTATTTGTTAATTTTCACGTTTTCATTGATCTTCCGGCCAGTACTGTGCAGCTGTAGTCCCCTGAAAGCAGTAAACTGTTGGAGTCTTGTCTGTAAACGTGACAACCACCCACCCCACATGATCACTTCTTACCTCCAAAAATTAGACAACATGCCCCAAACACCCTTGCAGAATATACTGGTGCCCAGTATGGCATAACAACTACAATATACCATGTAAATATAGCCACACCCTCACTTAATATGAGGGATGCCCAGCTTGGACCATAATGCATTCATTTCCCATAATAGAAATATAAAATGATTTTTAAAGTTAAAACCAGGGGTGTTTCTAGCTATTGAAAAAAATCAGGGGCTAAGTCAAGTTTACCTGGAGCATTGACATCAGGACTAAAATTCTCGGGACCAATCTTAAAATACTCTTTATGTCCTACATATCAGACCTAATGACGCCCCTGGTTATGACAGTCTGGGGTCACTTTTCACTGCTGTGACATTCTAGGAGCAAGAGGGTACTTATTTTTGTCAATTTAGTAATTTAGTCACTCACACAGTTCTCCATATTGGATGCTCTATGACTAACTATCCCAGCCCCCCACACACACACACACACACACACACCTTCTGACGATGTACATATTCACCTCGGTGTTGCATCCACCCTGCGGGGGGGGGGGGGGGACACAGCTGATCCCCATGGATGGACGCCTTTTTTTGGATGGAGGGGCCATCATCAGTGTCTCCTGCGGTTCCTGCCAGACTGGAATCCAGACAGCAGAGTTCCCGTTAGGAGGAGGACAACCTGTAGGGTTAAACGTAGGAATATGCATGTTCGACACCACTGGATACATTTACTTCATTCACATGATGGAGAACAGCAAACAGCGAACAAAAAACACACACAAATAAACATAAAGCTAGTAATGCTAATACAAAGATCATACATAATTATTATCTCAAGATCTCAATACTTCAAAATATTTACAAAATTGATTTTATACATATATCTTCACCAAGCTGATCCTGGTCATCCTTCGCGATTGCTTACCTTGTCCCATCTAATTAGAAATCAGAAATTACATACTGCTAATACCACAGTCAACTTCATGCGTCCTCTCCTTCCCCCATGATGGAAATACTCACCCTGCCGCAGCCGCCTTGCTCCAGAGCTGTAAGTCCACCAGAAGAGTCATACCTGATTATGATAATCAATATAATTCTCTAAAACTGTACGCCTTAGTGAAAGAAATTAAACCACAAACCGCGTAAAGCCGAACAAGAGGCAGCGTGTCGGGGAAATGCGCTCTCGTTGGATTCACACGGTCAGTGCGGTTTAAGTTGTTTCGGGGCGCACATGGTCCGGCCGCCGACGTGAACCGGGTCCAAATCCAAGTTCTGCTAGTAGTGAACTCCTGACCAGCGACGCCCAGTTCAAAACTAGCGGAATTCCGGACGTGCACCCGGGGTAGCTGGGCGGATAGCTCCGTCCACCTTTCGGGTCTTCCACTAAATAAATATATTTATAGTTATTTTTAATTAGTGTAAATCACAGCTACAAACACCGCCCTGTCATTAGCCGACCATTTCTCAGGAATTCCTTTTAAAATAGCCTATTATTTTACATACAGAACCGATTTCCATCATTTAAAAAAATTAGAAAACATTTCAGTTTGACATTTAATCACATAGACCAACGTATTTCATAATCTATAGAAAGCTATAAGACGCTGCAGGTAATGTAATAATCGCGAAAGGTTTTGTCTCTATGTAATTATTATACATTTTTTAGAAACTCTACCAGAAACAGAAATCTCCCAGGACTACAAAGGACGCCTTGCCAAATTACAAGCAAACCTCATGAAATAAACCAAATTTTAACTCATTTTGAAACAGAAGTATATCCTAATTACATGTTTTCTTTTGTTGCAAAAACGCACGATAACAAATTAAATCAATTTTACCGGTAATATTTTATGAAGTGTGTATTTTTAAATAATAATAATTTATGCCTATCTACAGCATCATTTCAAGTATTATTGCCGTCAGATCCTCTTCCTTCAGACCTCTTCCAGCCGTTAAGAGGACACCAGGAAAGACAAGACATGGTACAGAGATTAAAACTAACAGTCAAAGGGGTTTTGGGATAAACTGTCCGTTCCCTGAATTGAACCATAAATCCTGTAAGATTAAGGTGTTTCTGTGTGCAGGCATGTCAATACCAATCAGGATAACAGATGCCAGGGGCATCCAGCACCCCATTCGTCCAAATAAGCAGCTTTGGTCAAATGGAAAAGCTAAAAACTTAACCTAGATTGTCTTGGTAGTTTTATTTGCAGCCATGCATAGGGGAATCGCAGAAACCTGAAAAATGTCACAAAAATATGCTTGGAACTAAGAACTGGGATGTGAGAACAACTCTGTGTTCTTTTGTTTACTGGTTCCTTGGTTTACCAGTTTGTCATGCATTTTAGCCAAATGTTAATCATACACTTGTAAATGCGGAGATGTTTTAAGGACAGGGCCTTCACTCGTTAAGGTCAGCGTTGAGTTTTGAGCTTTGCTGGTAAACTGTGCTCTTCTTTATCTTCTCTGGTTTCGCAGGAGCCCATATGGTGTGATGCCATGACCCTAAAATTTCAAAGTGATCCCTTGGCTGTCGCCCCAGTCCACTGACATTCACCATCATCACTGACAGATAACCCAGAGTTCCCCGCCGATGTGACCAAGCGAAGTAAGGTGACCGACATCTACGCCAAGTAATGCCAGAAAATAGGTGGATTAGCTTGTTTCACATCCCCTTCCACCTCTGACCCTATTAGGTCAATGGAAAAGCTAATCCTCCGTATGTAACGTGAAGACGGGTATAAAAAGGAAATGTCAGACACCTCTGAGAAGGTGCGTCGTAGTCAGCCTTGGGTGAACGGCACCGACCAGTCGGGAGAGCAAGCTGAGACATTGGCTTGTGTCTTCAGAGTACCAGGAGGCACAGAGGAATGGCAGAGGAATGGGGAAATGTGGTGTTTGCGGCCCGGAGGCGGAACGAAGAGGAAACCACACGGGAGTCTATCTTTGTGTACACCAACAGCAACAACACCAGAGGTGAGAATGACTCTGCGACTCTCTCGCCACGTCGCTACTCTGTCGATGAAAACTACGGTCCACTCTAGTTTTACATCCAGAAGCCTAAAATGTTTTTAGTGTTGCTTTTCTAGTTGGATTTGCTGCCGGAGCGTTGTAGAGCTCTGGAAAAAATTAAGAGACCACAGCATTTTCAGTTTCCCTCATTTGTCAATTTATGGGTATGCGCCTGTGTGGAATATGCATTTTTTTGCAATCTCCAGCCTGGCTCTTCCCGGCTTCTCATTAATGAAGAGCTTCTTCCTTGCTTTACGGGTCTTCAGTCCTGCTTCTAGGAGCCTGTTATGAACTGTCCCAGCAGTGCCCTTCACACCACTTAATGTCTCCCATGCTCTTTGAAGGTCACCTGAGGTCATCCTCCGATTTATGAGGCACTGCTGGATTAGTTAACGGTCTTCTCTGGCATTAGAAAGTTGCTTCTGCCTGTCTATCTGGCTGGTTTTCAGTCATCGCCAGTGTCTCCTGCTTCACCTCGTTCTTCTGTTCTGCTGTCTTAGAAACCTTGAGCCTAAAAGCAGCCTGCCTCGCAGTGTAGCCTTCTGGCAGCAGAACCAGGATTAAACCAGGATTAATAAATTCTGATTTTTTAATATAGAGTGGTCTCTTAATTTTAACGGAGCCGTATAAAATCTTTGGTTTCATTGGTGAATGTAAGCAAGCGGTCCCGATGCTTCCACAGGATTTTTGCACATGTTCTCTGAATTGCTAATCGCTTAGCCTATTTCAGAAAAGTCACAGCAATATGACAGTTTAATAACATACAAATAACAGCTTCTGAAAGCTTTATAAAACAGTAGAAAATGATATGGTATTTGGCTTTGACCCAGGCTAAAATCTATACTTATATATGAATAACTTCATGTCACTTCATGCTTTGTTAGATTTTCCATGCTGTTCCATGTTTCCACACAGGTCCCTTTGAAGGCCCGAACTACCACATTGCTCCCCGATGGGTCTACAACATCGCCACAGTTTGGATGTTTGTCGTGGTCATATTATCGACCTTCACCAACGGCCTGGTGCTGGTGGCCACAGCCAAGTTTAAGAAGCTTCGTCACCCGCTCAATTGGATTCTGGTCAATCTGGCTGTGGCGGATATCGCCGAGACGCTAATTGCCAGCACCATCAGCGTGGTCAACCAGATCTATGGCTATTTCATCCTGGGGCACCCCTTGTGTATCATTGAGGGCTACACAGTCGCTTCCTGCGGTAAGTAGCCCAGTGTACGAAGGACGCGCTGCACTATGCACTGATACAGAGTATGCGAATTTCGCTGTGTGCAAGACCAACCAACTACAAATAATCGAATTTGTGCTGTATTTATTCGTTTGTCATTAGAAACTTTAATATCTTCCAGCTGTTTTCTAGATTATATCCGGTTCTGTATGTGGAACAACATCACGTTGCTCCACCATTTCTTCTAACAGGCATTGCAGGTCTATGGTCACTAACTGTCATCTCCTGGGAGAGGTGGATAGTTGTCTGCAAGCCTTTTGGAAACGTCAAGTTTGATGAGAAATGGGCAACAGCCGGTATCATCTTCACCTGGGTCTGGTCCCTCTTCTGGTGCGCACCACCCATCTTCGGCTGGAGCAGGTGGGGCGCCTTGGATTCTCCGTATTAAAATGGAAAATGAGACTGCAGAGAAGGATGAATTTAATGATGAATAACGTTCTCATATCCTAATGCTTTCTTCAGGTATTGGCCCCATGGCCTGAAGACTTCCTGCGGGCCTGACGTTTTCAGCGGCAATGAGGATCCGGGTGTTCGGTCCTACATGGTCACCCTCATGCTAACCTGCTGTATTTTGCCACTTAGCGTCATCATCTTCTGCTACATCTGCGTCTGGATGGCCATCCGCACGGTACGTGATGCAAACCTCCAGTCCTTTCTAACAGAACCTCACTGTTATCACTGTTATCATCTCAAATTATTATCCACAAATGAGCCTCGATTTCTATAATCATCACACTTATTACACATCAGCACACTTATTACACATCAGCACACTTATTACACATCAGCACACTTATTACACAAGATGTGCATGGCAGTTAAGAGGAACCTGAGTAAAGAAAATACCAGCAATATTTTCACATCTTATATGATGTCGATACAGAATATAATGACTGCTTTGTCATCTTTCCAAGTCAGTGCCTGATGGCCAGCATGAAGCAGTTCACATCAAGGTGGCGTTTGCCCGATGGATGAAGATCCCCTCTTGAGCGCTGACTGTCTTCCACCTTTGACAGGTCGCACAGCAGCAAAAAGACTCAGAATCCACACAAAAGGCAGAGAAGGAGGTCTCCAGGATGGTGGTCGTCATGATCCTCGCGTACTGCTTCTGCTGGGGACCGTACACGTTCTTCGTCTGCTTCGGCACGGCCTACCCCGGCTACTCCTTCCACCCGCTGGCCGCGGCGATGCCCGCGTACTTTGCCAAGAGCGCCACCATTTACAACCCCATTATCTACGTCTTCATGAACCGGCAGGTAAGCTATGACGTCGGCCCCCTCAGAGCGCCCGACCTTCTGTGTGTCCACGAAGCCCCCTTCTCAGACCATTTCTCAACATGGCTTGACCTCGGTATTTTCTTCCGTCAGTTCCGTGTCTGCATCTACCAGATGTTTGGCAAGAAAGTGGATGACGGCTCTGAGGTTTCCTCCACTTCCAAAACAGAGGTGTCATCAGTTGCTCCAGCGTAAACGCCCCGCCATATCGCTCACCACGGGATCCTGTCTGGACAGATCTGTCGACGGAGGAAAGAAACATGGAAGAGAACCAAAACAGGAACTGCTTGTCTATACTGTATATCTTGTACTTTACAACACCTTCCCCAAGATTTCCCAAGGAAAATTTCAGGCAGTCACAGCATGTGTGTGTAAAAGTAGTCTTCTCACATTTCTGCAGGGAAAACCCTTATTTTCCCAAAGTCAGATTCCTTGTAGGTTCAGAAAGTGTGACCAGCCATGATCGATTGGACTGTAGGGCTGTTATAACTGTACGCCAGCATTGTCAGATCATGGAGGCCTTTCAGAATGAAGCTGGCAACAGTTTCTTTCCAGAAGCTGTAAAATAATGAAGAAATTCTCAGAACTAAGACAATAGGCATTACCATTGGAAAAGTGGTCTCACGGCCATGTGAAAAGATTTTATGAGCTTATTTATAATTTTCGCTCCAAGAATTATAATTACTGACATAATATTCTATAGGAATATTAGTTAGGTAGATGTGTCTTTGATTGATAACTTGCAATCAATAAAAACATAAAAAAAACATGTTAAATAGAAAAGAATTTATATGTATGTAACATTTTATGTTTTCTGATGAAATAAAAATGTGCAGCAAGTTTAAAATACAAAGGGTCTCGGTTTTGGAATACATATAGCATTTAATTCACATACATATAGCATTTAATTCACATACATATAGCATTTAATTCACATACATATAGCATTTAGTTACTGTACAGCAGTTTTGCTTGTAGCTGTTTTAAAGAATTAGTTTACTACTTCCATCAACATTTTCACAAGCCAAACTGAAAAGCACAAGGCTTAGCACCACTAAGAATGGTGTCTCTGCCACAAGTCAGAATACAGCTTCAATTTTGATCTAAAATCGGCTCTGTTCCAGCAACCGGAAGGTTGCCAGTTTGAATCCCATGATTCTATTCAATTCATTAGAACTAGTGTGGTGCTGAGGTATCACCCACTCCACAGCTGCACTTGGGCTCTCACCCCTGAGGTGGTTTGTTGTGTGGGGGGTGTGGCAATGTGCTGTATCATCACACAGTCCTGACCTGTCTCTTCTTCTTCGCTGATAAGATGAGCACATCAGTCTTTCACGTGACCACTATTGGAATTATTGCTTTCCTCAGAATGACAGGAATGTGGAAACAAGATACTTCACCAGAGGAAGATTAAACTGAATTCTTTAACGTAGATTGAGCCTGTGCATGCATGGCCCACTTGAATCCTACCATTTACTCAGAGCAACTCCCATTAAGTGCCATAGATTCCAGATTAGGTCTTAAGAGCATTAATACTTGCAGCAAAATGTCAGTGAAGTGTGGCCAGGCTAAATGAACAGGATATGCCTGATAAATGGGAGAGGGCTGAGACAGGTAATTAGACACAACATCAAACAACTGTAGTACTATGTCAGAGGAGTGTTGAATGGATATTAAATATGAGTACTTACATCGAATTGTGGATGCTGAAAACAGGTTGTGTTTGCAGCTAGACATCAAAACTAAGGTATAACAAGGAAATAACCTTTCATCTAACTGTCCAGCGATTCATTTTTCTTTTAATGTCTTTGCGTATAACAGCTAAATGTAAGAGGAACTAAAAGGGTCATTCTTAGTGTAGGATACCTTTGGGACCTTGTAACTTCCAGAAAAGTATACATTTTTTATTATTAAGTTGAATTAAGTTTATGTCATTTAGACCTTAGACTACCCAGAAAACATAAGTGTCAGCCATTACCACTTTTTATTTTGCAAATTAAGCAGATAATTTGTAACTCAACCATAAATGTCCACCCAAATGTAGAAAATTCATGTCCATCCTGTCAGGAAAAGGAGCACAACAGGATGGAAAATGAAAAGGTGGACATTTTTAGCTAAAGTGAGCATCTGATGAAAATATGATTGACTTATGATTAGCAAAGTTACCAAGTGTTCACGGTGAGATTGCTGTGTTTCAAAAACATATTTTAATATTCTAAAATCATATAAATTAATTGGGTGTTTCATCAGTACAGGGTGGGATCAACGCTTGACCACAGCAAACTGTAGACAAGATATAAAGAAAATAAGGACGGGGGTCACATAATTACATTGATTTGGGTTGTGGGCTCAATATAATGTGTTTTCAAGGGGTTCAAAATCTGTAGCTGTGTCCCTGCCTGAGTATACAGCAGTTGTACTCACTCCATTGAGTGAAAGTCAATATAAAGTCTGTGATATGATTGAAGTCAAAGGTCAGTGTCTTAAAGGGCAAGTTTCCCCAATATGACATGGTGCACTCAAAACTTTAATATAATAATGAAAGATTCAGCTTGAATTGGTTAGCATCTTGTTTAAAATTTAAAGAAAATGTGTAGTCTTTTTTTTTTTTACATTTATGTTACTTAATCACCTAAACTACATATTGAAAATAAGCAACACCTGAGACGTGTGAAAATCCTCTACAGCTCATCAAACAAAATGCATAAAATAGGGTGACCATATAAACTGTCAGGAGGGACACTTCATGCTACTTCAAGGTTTACAAACTACTTTAAAACTGAAAGGCTCCTGTGCTTGGCTAAACAGTTCTGTTCATCTTGTGCTTTTCTTGGTTCGTTTCCTTGATTGAAAGCCTCATCCAGCTGTTTCATTAGTGACATATGCATGATTATAGGAGACTGACCAATCAGCACACAGCAAGAACTCAATTTACAAATGAGTGCAATTTACAAATCCTGTCCTAGCTGAAAGTGTCCTATCTGACACGGATTATGTGGTTACCCTATTTTAACAAAATGTCGTTTCACTAATATGCATAATTGTTTACTCCTTCAGAATAATAAAAAGTGTTTTTTTAACATTTGCACGAAATTTGAATCACTATACAAAGGCACGTACCATAATGTCGAAGTACTCATGTTTAATATCCATTCAAATTTCATATTCCCATCCAACTTCAAGTACATTCGAATGTTAAGTCTAGTATGAACTCAGTTCAAAACTTTAAATGCTGTGAGAAGGAAAACGAAAATTACAGAACGCCGCAGATCTTTAAAACCTCTAAAAATGCCAGCTTTTCAGTTCTTTTTACAACCAGCACGCAGGCGGTTTGGTTTGCGACACTAAGTATTTTACGACAGTACTTGTTCTCAGTATGCACTACGGTTTACGGCAGAAACCCACGCCGCACTCCGGAGCAGGCATGTCCAAAGCCAGTACGTATGTTTTGGTTGTTTGACTTTTTTGCCGTGTTTAAAAGACTGTTCAAAACAAAACAAAACAAAAAGACAGCAGTTGGTTATCTTCATGTGAATTATGTGCTTGGTATTACAGAGCAAAAAAGAGCGAAACGCCTTGGCTTTCGTGGTAAAAAGAAGGTAAGAGATTGTGAGTCGTCTATGTTTAGAGAGCCGGTATGATTGGTTTGACAGTTACTTCTAATTTTTTATTTTACGACTCTTGTAAAAGTTTGGTCTGTTCCATTGTCACGGTAAAGGCTTACTGCTGTTCGCATGAAATCAAAATATGGTGAAAGTTTACAGCGATTTTACCCTTAATGCCAAGAGTATTAGGCGTCGAGTTATTTTTACACTCGATTTGATTCCCATTTAAAGTCAGTGCTGGGTTATTCCCTCCAGAGTCAAGATGGTCAACAGGCAAAGTTTCAGAGTGGAAAGAAAGATTCGGGTATGCCCAGCGTGCAGCATATCAAGGCATATGCTCAGAGAGGAGCGGAGCTTCGGAAAAAGAGGGTGAGTGGCGGACCTGTCCTGACCTTTGGATGGATACTGTCAGCAGATACTATGAAAATAAACCGGTAAACTCTTGGATGTCTGTTTCACCCCAGCCAGGTGGAGCGTTCAGTCCCCGTGATTATAACGTAATTTTAATGTGCTTTTAAGGTGTTGTGTGTGTGCATAAGTATTTTGCTATGTCCCTGTCAGCTCGAGGAATTGCAGCAGAAGCAGAAAGCCTCACGGGAAAGGGAGATGATGAAGCGTCGGAGTCTGGACACCTTCCAGAGGGATGTGCAGAGGCGGCAACGGGAGTTTGAGCAGAAGGTGGCGTAGTGGTTCAGGGTGGGGTTACCGCTGTTGTACTCTTGAGTGAGGTACTTAACCTGAATCATTCCAACTGTATAACTGGAGTAAAATAAATAAGCCGAGCAATTACTTAGTATAATTAGTATTACTGTATATTTTATGCCACATGCAGAACATGGTTTTACCTGAAATGAGAGATTGTACTGATGTCGACAGTGATCCATATATAGATTCTTATACAGTCACATGGCACTGTCAGCCAATGTGAGTATTTTTAATGTGTTTGCTTATCTTTCATTCCAGGAAATGGAGATGAAGAATTTAGAAAAACATGTCAGTTTTGAGACCGAGAACTCGAGGAAGGCCTATTACAGAGAGTTTAAAAAGGTATGTGTGCTGTTGTGGCAACTTCTGGGTTTGTTTAGCCTGTGACTTGCTTCGCTCAGAGCTGCATGTTTCGGCCTTGGCATGCCCTGTTGATGCCCCGCCCCTTCAGCGACGTTCTCGCCCCCAATCAGGTGATCGAAGCGGCTGACGTGGTTCTGGAGGTGCTCGATGCCCGTGATCCCCTGGGCTGCCGGTGTCCTCAGGTGGAGCAGGCCGTGGTTCAGAGCGGAACCAATAAGAAGATTGTTCTGGTGCTCAACAAAATAGGTGACGTCTGGAGCTGGTTCTGCGTAACGTACAGACGTTTTTGTGAAATGATACCTGCAAGGTTGTACGTCCGATTATAATCGGAAATGTTTCTGAGGTGAATATTATTATATTATTATTTTAATGCTTTGAAAGACATTTACCAAACTTGTGCCCCCCCTCCCCCAACATTCCCAGACCTGGTGTCCAAGGACATTGTGGAGAAGTGGATCAGGTACCTCCGTAATGAGTTTCCTACTGTGGCCTTCAAATCCAGCACCCAGCAGCAGAGCAGAAACCTGGTGAGTGCTGATGGGGGGCTTTGGGGTGCGCCCCGCAGAAGGGCAGCCGCGTGCCCGTCTCTGCCGGTCTGATGGGGGGCTTTGGGGTGCTGCCCGCAGAAGCGCAGCCACGTGCCCGTCACCCAGGCCACCTCGGAGCTCCTGAGCAGCAGTGCCTGCCTGGGAGCTGACTGCCTGATGAAGCTGCTGGGGAATTACTGTAGAAACCAGGACGTGCAGACGGCCATCACTGTGGGCGTGGTCGGTGAGTGTGGGCAGGAAGGGCACTTACGCAGGTCTGCTTCAGCGACTGAGCAAATTCTGTGTAAGTTAAGGCTTAATAACACCCCCCCCCCCCCTCACCGGCCAGGCTTTCCTAACGTGGGGAAAAGCAGTTTGATCAACAGCCTGAAGCGAGCGCGCGCCTGCAGCGTGGGGGCTACTCCTGGAGTCACAAAGTGAGTCTGCTCTCTGATTGGCTCTTATTGTAGCCCCACTCCCCCTCCCTCGGTGTATCTGGATAGGCTGATGTCACCTGTCTCGCAGGTGCCTGCAAGAGGTTCACCTGGACAAACACATCAAGCTGCTGGATTGTCCGGGGATCGTCATGGCGACCTCGACCAGCGATGCGGCCATGATCCTGCGGAACTGCGTGAAGATCGAGCAGCTGGTGGACCCGGTGACGCCGGTGGAGGCCATCCTGAGGCGCTGCAACAAGGCTCAGGTGCAGTCCCCCCCCCCCACAAACTGTTATAGCGGAGGCCTCTCAAGGGAGCCAGTTATTGGATTGTGAGTGTCTGTAAAGTGAGGACTGGTGCAAACGGGAATGAGTGCAGATCCCAGGCTGACCAAATAGAAGTGGCCCTGACTAATTAATGAGACACTTCTGGGCTTTTCCGCGTTTCTCTCCGATGAGGGTGATGCGATACGTGCCAGGAAGCCTGTGGGTCGGGATGTTCTCTGCTCGGCGTCTGCTGTACGGGGCTCTGCCTCTGCTCTCCTCCTCACTTCCCTCTTCCCTTCCTTTCCCTCCTCCTCCTCTCCCTCTCTCATAGCGGTGAGATTCTTTGAGGTGGCGATTTTTACATCTCCATGACAGATAAAAAAAATCGATTTCTAAATATCATTTTAAATTTAAGCTACTGTAATCATGTTGGTCACATTTATTGTTTCTAATATATTTGCCCAGTTGCTCACGGCCCAATTTTGTTAAGGTGTGTAAGTCTGGCCCACTGCTGTGATGAATGGCGGTTCATGACGTTCTACTCTCTCTCTCTCGCATCCAGATCATGCAGCACTACGGCGTTTCTGACTTCCGCACGCCTCTGGAGTTCCTGGCCATGTTGGCACGGCGACAGGGCAAATTGAAGAAGGGGGGGCTCCCTGACCACGACAAGGCTGCCAAGAGCGTCCTGCTGGACTGGACAGGGTGGGGGTGGAGGCCGGGGGACGTTGGGGATGTTTGTGTCCCGTTTGCCCCTTTAAATAACGGTCTCCTCTTCCCCCCCCCCCTTACCCAGGGGCAGGATCAGCTACTTCACACATCCACCGGAGACGCACACCCTGCCCACGCACGTGAGCGCTGAGATCGTGGCAGAGATGGGCAAGGCCTTCGACTGGGAGGAGCTGGAGAAGGGTAACCTGGAAGTGCTGGCAGGTAGGACATGGGCGGCATGGTAACACGCTCACCGCTACACTCCTCAACTGCCGCTATGACCTGTTTAGTGCCGTCAACTTCTCCCACGGGGCATTTGAACTTGTTTGCCTTATTTTCGAATCCCCCCCCCCCCCCCCCCGGGGTGAGCGCTCCAGAATCGCAGTCTGGCTTCTGCATCACGACGTGTGGGATGACGCAGGGCGCCCAAGTGGAGTCCCTCACCGATCTGGAGATGGAGGCGGGAGATCCCGAGTTGGTCGGGTCCGACGAGGAGGCGGAGTCCATGGAGGATGACAGAGATGCTGAGGTGACGTCGGGGAATGGCGCCGTCGCCGTGCTGAGGGCGTGCCGAGGCGATTCACTGAATGTCGCCGTACGTTATGGCGTGAGTCTGTCTTTACCCTGCGTCTCCTCCCTTGGTGCCCCAGTTTGGACCCATGACAGTGGAGATCAAACCATCTCGGGCAAAAGGTGGGGATGTGGTGGAGACTGAGGTCCCGCGAGCTCCGGATCTCCTGGACATCCTGGACGTGGACCCCCTCCAGCAGGGTCAGGCGCTGCTTGCCGCCAGAAAGAAGAGGAAGAAGCGGCAGAAGAGAGCCAGTAGGTCCATCCGTCCAGCCCCGAACAGCCCTGAAACACTACGCATTAGAGATCTGAAGCCTTGTAGAACATCTTTAGAGGTAACGATGACTTAACAAGATACAGTACTGTGCAAAAATCTTAGGCAGTCAAACAAAGTGTGTTTATCTAGGAAGTAAGAGTATATTTGCTCTTATAAAAACACAATTTAGCATTACAATATATGCAAATTAACACAATTAAAAAATGACAAGAATTTCTTCTGTTCTCCAAAAAGTTACTGATACTTGTTGGATGGCTAGAAAGCCTCTCCTCAGGGACACGGCAGCCCAAACCATTCCATGCGTTCCTTAAGGTTTCTTTGAGCGTTTGAAATTGCTGAGCTGACATACCTTGACAGACGTAACATTATACTTTTACGACAACGTGAAGATGATTTAAACATACAGTGGTACCTCAGAACTCGAAATTAATCTGTTCAGAACTCCAGATCGAATCCTAAAAAGTTCGAGTTCTGATCGAATTTTCCCCATAAGAAATAATGGAAAACC
>JAODLC010000133.1:23710283-23724462 GCA_026781145.1 Hippopotamyrus pictus | reverse complement strand
TCATTGTCTAAATGTATTTTTACTGTCTAAATATATGTATTCAGCTAGTGTAAACATGCACGATGCTATCACAGCGAGTGCGAGGCTGAGACTGAAGCGTTACCCTTTGTTTCTGCTGAGAGACGTGCCGCGTGACTCATTTCCCCGTGCATACAAGTTATCTTAGGTCGGCATTCACGGTTTGACTTCTGAGATTCAGATCGAGTTCTAGCTAAATTTTTTTCGTACTGGTTCGTTCGATTTTTAAGAAATTCGAGTTCTAATGAATTCGAGAACTGAGGTACCACTGTAATTTTCTTTGATTGCCTAAGACTTTTGCACCGTACTGTGTATCTGTATCTGAATGAAATTCAAAATGTGTTTAATCTCACCCCCTAAACATGCAGTACTTCGGTGATTTTCTGTAAATTGTATCCCTAATTACCAAATAATGCCATTTTAAAGTTGCCTAACTTCTGAAGTCTCTTTGAAATGCTCCTTACAAGTTATCGACTCCGCTTGCAATAAGTTAAACGAAACACAAACAGGAAATATCCTTTCTCTCCCTGCAGACAAAATCGCAGTGAAGCTGTCGGACACCCTGACGTCAGCCATGAACTTCACGTTCTCCGACAGCTGACGGCCCCCTGAGCCTCTTTGCTAAATGTTTCCTTTCACCAAGTCACTGATGCTAATAAACATTTCACTGCTAAGATGCTGAGATTGTTATTTCTGAGAGAGAGACCATGGGGGGGGGGGGGCTCTGCATGTCTCCTGATGAAATAAGATGATATGGTGAGTGTTTCTGGTTCCTCCTCTCTTCTGCTTGGTGGGGAGGCTGGAATCGACGCTGTGGGAGACCTTTGCTGAAACTGCCACCCGTCTGATAATGGTTTCAAGACGTTGGTGCCAAATCTCAGAGCTCTCCCCACTTTTCCCTCAGGGGCCCAAACTTTTGTCATGACGGATTATCAGGGAGGGGGGCAACTGCTTAAAAGAACAGCCTCAACCACTGACTGAGTCGACTTTGTTCATCCAGTCAATGCAGAGAAAGGTGCTAGACTTGATTCTGGATGCTCTGAATTTGTGCTGCATTTACTAAATGAAAATGGGGAATCATTAGCAGGGATTTATAGAATATGTCTGTTTCTACGTTATCAGTCTGTTTTTCTCACACCACAGATTTGAACCACTTTTCCATTCATTTCATAAACTGCAGATTTTTTTTCTTAAGCATTTGAAAGTTGAGTGAACAAATCTAACTGAAAAAGTCATAAAACAAATTTCATAACATGGAAAGAGTATGTTAGTGCATGTCTGATGTCCTATTAACTGGCTGTGTGATGATGGCATAGACAAATTTTAGGCTGTCAACTTTAAATGCACTAGTTAACTCTTTCAGCCCATGAACCAGAGCAGTATTTAATGTCCCTTGAAAGAATGTCTCAAATTTTCTCTGCTGTTATAACTGCTAGAGGAGGCGACTTTGCCATTTTCTTGCTAGTAGAGGTACTCAAATGATGAGCATACTGTAAATTTACTGGTTAGCAAAAAATATTGTGTATTTTTAGTGAATGTTCAGTGAGTAACGTAAATGTGGAAGTGTACAAAAACTTTTTGTAGTAGTGTACATGTCAAAAAAATTCTATTTAAATGTATGTGTGTGTATAGTGTTGTGCAATTTATAAAACAAGATTCTATACTTATAATTCAACATTACATTAATATTTTACATGGGATCATTCAGATAATTGATTTTTAAAATGGCAATTCAACAAGTGATATGGGCCCCAGACAGGGGTACACTCTGGGCAGGATGGGAATTTTAGATTGCTGGCAGATAGGTGGCTGACACTGGAATATTTTATGGGTAATTAATATCCAGCATGTCATATCAGTCTGACAAAAAATTGCTTTTGATTAAGTACAGTGTCTGTACAAACTGGGGGGGCTGAAGCCTCGTGCGGTTGCTGAAGTAAAGAAAAACACCCAAAAAAATCCGCTGCCATTGATAAAAAAGAAAGCTGAAACAAGTCAGGACGGATACTTACACATCATTATCTTTTTTAAATCAGTATTACATTTTCTTAGGTATATTTGGTGCGTATTGTTAAAATGACACACCTAGCAAATTGGGACAGTTAAACTGTACAGTTAATATATATGTTTAGTAATAGTTTATTTTCTCTTCTATATATAGTGTTTATGGGGCATTAATGTATTTAGAATAGTATCAGAAAGTGATTAGAACTTTCAGAAAGAGTTCCATTTTAACAATACCAACCTTATTAATGATATATTTCTGCCCGTGTATCCCGTTGTTTTTATAAACGGCGTGTGGGCGCGTTAACTTGCATTGAAGATACCGAAGCCACAGTGACACATTGACGGGGGGGCGGGAGGCTGGCTCAGCCGGAGATGGTGTAGAGATCGGCGCGTTTGGTGTCACCAGTATAATGGATTGTCTCCCCCAGCTCCGGGCTTTCGGGGTCTGACGCTGCACGTGGGACACATAACGGTGAGCTGCACTTTCATTTTAAATCCAAATTGCATTAGATTGCATGAAATCTGTGTTTAAAGTACAATTACAGTTAATCGTGTATCTGGACATATGTAAATATGCGTGATGAAACATAGAATATCGACAATTTACACACTATAGACGTGCAGAGGCACCATGCACTTGATGCTATTGTCATAATCATCATCATCATCATCATCATCATCATCATCATCATCATCATTATTATTATTATTGTTATTATTGTTGTTGTTGTTGTTGTTGTTGTTGTTGCTTTGTTGTTCATGCGTGATTTTAATATACATTAGAAAAGACATGAAGGAATTCTTCTGGGATTAGCAAATGACAAAATATCAAAGATGAAAATGAGTTTATTAAGTTTTCTGCTTCACACTATAGTTAATTTATTACTGCAGATATTGCAAAGGGGTTAGAAACTAAAAGTTTCTAAAAACACTATAGATGTTATACGTGGACATTATCGTTACAATATAAATAAATTCAGTCGAGTTTATGTTGCCTGAGAATGATTTAGCATAAAATATTCTAAAAACCTGCCTCGCCATAGCCTGGTATTACAGCTGTTTGTGTATCCTGTAAGTTTAATGTCAGATCAATGATATATTGCATTTGGACTCAAAATTAAATGTTAACAGACGCATTTATATGCGATTTAGATTAATTTGATACATATTAGACGTTTGACTGCGTTATTGTATCGCATATCCATAGGAAAACCAAACGGACACTTAAGTAACATTTACATTTCAGCTGACGCAACCAAATTACCGCAGCTCGGGCAATGATTTTATAAATGAATAATTCTTCGTTTTCCCTAATTACAAGTAATACAAAACAAATACATATAAAGCAAATTAATGAATTAGAATCCACGTTTTACTGTCACAGTTCTACCAAAATTTGAGTTTCGAAAGTTTAATAGAAAAAAAAATACAAGATTAAATGTATCTCCCACGTTTCTGGTGGTTTGGTTCAGTCCCAGCTCTGTAAGTGTGGAGTTTGCATGTTCTCCCCATGTTTGTATGAATTTGGTTCAGCCCCAGCTCTGTAAGTGTGGAGTTTGCATGTTCTCCCCATGTTTGTCCGAATTTGGTTCAGCCCCAGCTCTGTAAGTGTGGAGTTTGCATGTTCTCCCCATGTTTGTCCAAATTTTGGTTCAGTCCCAGCTCTGTAAGTGTGGAGTTTGCATGTTCTCCCCATGTTTATCCAAATTTTGGTTCAGTCCCAGGTCTGTAAGTGTGGAGTTTGCATATTCTCCCCACGTTTTTATGAATTTGGTTCAGCCCCAGCTCTGTGATTGTGATGTTTACATGATCTCCCATGTTCATGCTTTAATTGATTCCAGAAGGATTTTTGCTCTCTCTCCTGATCTGTTTTGAGTCACAGAGGAGAATCAGGTTCTCCGCTTCGTAAAGGAAGCATGGACGTGGTCTGTGATGGCAACGCTGCTGCTATTGGTCTATGTGGGGTCAAGAAACTGGGAGGCACAGATGGCCGTGTGACAGCACCACTACCTAATGGATCTGTGAATCATATTACAGGTGAACCTGCCTCAGTTGTTAGATATTCAGAATTACAGCTGTCCAGGGAGACCTGCCCTATAAAGTACCTTATTTTCAGGAGCCTGGATCTGACCATTGTTATATATGCTGTGCTATTGCTCAACCCCACTGCACTGATGCCTCTCAGCCCTGTAATTTTATTTGGGTCTGAGTTGGGAATTGAATATGCTTCTATATGTACAAGTCAAAGTTGTATAGACTATTCACTATGCTCTACTGTGACTGCTGTTTCAGAAGACCAGACCAATGAGTCAAATATAAGCTGTGATGTAAGCACTAGGATCAATTTGACTGAGGATGCCTCAGCCAATGAGAGCTCCTGCCTGCTCATTCATCCTGATGAGGAGCCCGCCCTCTCAGAGGAAACAGGTGAGTGCATTCCTGCATTATTATGTTAGGTACATCCTTGCAGCAGCCTCATTGTAAACACCCTCACACTCTGAATCACCTCATTTTGATTCAAGATTTGTTACCATCATAGTAACTCAACACCCGGCTCTGTTGGCAACAGTAAGATGTGATATACTGTATATTTTCTGATGACAGGGGAATTTAAAAAAAAAAAAAAAAAAAAAAAAAGCACCATGATGATGTACTTAGGGGGCACCAGGATTTGAACCTGGGACCTCTTGATCTGCAGTCAAATGCTCTACCACTGAGCTATACCCCCTCTACTTAAAAATTGTCAAGAGTTAGTATCCTAATGTGAAACCATTGTGAATTTCTACTCAGCATTCCCACACCCTGAGGCTCCTGCTGACGGTGCTCCTACATCCCAGGTCCCAAATGGCCTGCCAGTCTGCACCCCACCGTCTGCGGTCCGACCCCTTGCACCCCCATTGCAGTTTTCCGCACACAAGCCAGACACGAGACGGCATCACCCAGCCTCTGCAGCAAACAGCCCCAACTCCCTTAAAAGCTCATCAAGAGCAGCGGCAAACGGTAAGAGCTCACGCCAGCCGCGAGTCAGTCCCTGCCCGCCCCGGGATAGCCCGCGGGGACTTCCATTCAGGGCCAGCCGCCGATGTTCAGGCACTCCACCGTGCATCCCGTAATCCGAGCACAACCGGCTCCATTTCAGGGAAGTTTCATATAGAAACCATAATTCCCACAAGGCTTGTCGGACCAATGTAGGAAACAGCCTTTCAGACTGATTTATCCTAACTTGGTGGCAATCCAGCAGGGTTAGATGTATATCTGTTAAAATGCAAACTTTTGAGGCTTATATTTCACTTCTATTGATTTTTTTTTTAAAAAACCATAGACCTTTTTTGGAAATGAGGCTTCTGCATATGTGCAGGCTTGATACAGCTGAACCGTGACCGTCTCTGGGAGCTTTTAGCCTTATCTACAAACCACCTTGGCTCTCTCCATCACACACAGCGTTTATCTCCCCAGACACTGCACAACGTCTAGATCAGTTGTCAACGGGCAACCATCCTTTTGCTGGTTAGCCTCATTAAATTATTTTAATTATTCAGCACATTTTGATTGGCCCATGATATTTTTGGGGCGATTTTGCCAAGTGAGCTCTGAGACACAGGAAATTACACATATAAGAAGAACCATTGCTGTGGCACAGAACAGCATTTTCTTAAAACTGGATTTGAAGTACAAAATCTACAGTTGTCAATTTTAAGTCATTAATGTTTTTCGGAGAGAGAGAGCAAACAAGAGAAAGAATGTATCAGTTTTTAAAGTATATAATAAATCTACTTCCCTAGTTTTCTGATGGGTATAGATAAATAGCTGACTAATTAAGTAATTGCCTTAATTAGATAATCTTTGAAAATGCAGATCTCTAACTCCTTGCTTTTTAAATAACTGCTGTCTTCTCTACTGGCGTCCATATTTAATATCATCATCTTTATTTACTATTTTCACACTCACCCCTCTAACACTGCCCTCTCTCTGTCTTCACATTCTCCGCCCCTTCCTTTTCGCACCCCTTTCCTCTCTCAGACCTCTGTGCCTCCATCGCTCTTGCTTGCCTTTTCTGTCAGCTGTGTGACTGCTTGCTGGTGACCATGGACGGCTGTGCCCTGTGCTCCTCTTTGCTCTGCCCCTCCCTCTGCTACAGCGACCCCAGACCTGGCTGCCCCTGCAGGGGGGTGCCAGTTGACTTCTCCAGCCTGGATAGCTGCTTCCGCCCAATAGACTGCCTGGAGCTGGCCTTGGAGATCTCTCAGCTGATCTTCCACTGAGCTTTTGGGGTTTTTGTGTATCTGACCAGTCGCTAGTTAATTTGTACTCTCTGTCACACACACAAACAAATATAGTGTCAATGCAAAATAATGACATGTGGATTCCCAACAGCATTCTGGCCCATTGGATCTTCCTCAGAGGGACAGAGGGAAGTTGATGGGGAGCTTTGAAATTATCACATTAACAGCTTCTGATCAAGATGTCCAAATGTTCTGAGGTGGACATCAGCAGTCGTGGTGCTCAGGAGCCCATATTCAGTTGGGTTTATAATTCCCTGAAAGACTTGAGACAGCTACTGGACCTGCCAGATCTATACCCAAATGTATTTTGAATCTTAAAAACACTGGTTGTGTTTAAAATCCAGATTTCACCCCGAGGTCACTATTGTAGACAGGTGTGTCCAGTAACAGCTTGACAATGGATCTAAAATCAGCCAATCAGAACCAGATTTATGGCACAGAACACCTCCCAGGTGGTTCACATCCCTCTGCTGCTTTGTATCTCCCTACTCGAGCCTCTTCCGCCAGCACACCCGTTTGTACACAGAAACCTTGTGGCCTTCATGAACTGTACTTTTGGCGTTGCTGTTTTCCTTTTAACTGAGCCTGTAGCTTGTGAGAGCTTTACCTACACAAAAATGTTCTGAGGGCAGAAGGAAAAATGATTGGTTCGGAGAGATAACCAATCACATTATAGAGCAGGTGGGTCCAAGCAATTAGAGGAGGCGGAACCAAGACATCTGACTGGTTGGTCTGGCCTCCTCTAGTTGCTTGGACCCACCTCTGCTACAATCTGATTGGTTATCTCTCTGAACCAATCATGTTTCATTCTGCCCTCAGAACGTTTTTGTGCAAATAAAACTCCCATGACCAACCCAGAATTGGCGGTGTTTGGAGACTGAGGCCATCTGGCACGCTAGTGGCATTTCCTGACATCTCTCCTTCCCCCCCCCCCCAGAACGCTGTGCTCAATGCATTCTATCCTGCCTGTTCTGCGAGGTCCTGACGGCATGCTCCTTGCTGGTGCAGTGCCTGGACTGCGGCCAGGCCTGCGAGCCCCTGCTTCAGTGCTGCTGCACCTGTGAGAGCGCCGAATGCGGCTTGTGTGGGGCCGACACCTGCCTGGACTGTAGGCAGTGCTTCGAGTCGCCCAGCGGCCTCGAGATGTGCATGGAGTGCTGCTCCATCTGCTTCAAGGCATAGACCCACCCGTGCTGAGGTGGGGCCCTGGAGCCAGATCTGAAACCTCACCTAAGGGTTTCAGGCCGAGGGAACGGAGCACAGAGGCGTCCTTGGGAAGAAGGGTGAACGTAATGGCGTGTGATGTAACAACAGAACACATTTGCCCAGTTTGACTGCAGCCCAAAGCCACCTAGATCCAAGGAGATGTTTAACTGTGACTGACTGAAACACACAAGATTTCAGTCATACACTCACATCGTCAAAACTGCTGTACAGGAATTGTGCTCAGTTGTAACGAAGCATTTACTTGTTAGGATGCATTTAATTTAAACTGGTGCATAAATAATGCATGCATATCTGTGTAATTTTGAATCTCGACGGCTGTACTCAACTAAAGAACCATTTAGCCATGTAATGATTAATTAAAATACTAAAGGGACATTGGGAGTGTTCCGGCACCTTTCTAATTTCATCGCAGATGCGCTGAAAAACGAATTAAGCGTTTTGGGAAGTGAGTGAAGACGCACGTTTAAACATAAATTATAAACAAAATATTGTTTCACCCATTCAGGTGTGTTTTTTTCTGTGTGGTAACAGGCAAAAAAAATCATGTCAAGCAATTGTTTATTTTTCCGCTCGATTTACAGAATATCATTTTTAAATCGTTTTATAAGGCTAAATCTAGACAATCCTGCTTTTTTGCTCTTCTTGTTTGCGATAGGAATTAATTTATGGTGAATAACAATGCAGTAAGGAGTGAGTAAGATCAGTTAGGTCTATTGTAAAACACGACGCAGTTTAAAAGGTGACCCGCGAATGAAGGTAATGGGGAGAGGATGTGGACCTTGACGGGTCCCTATTACCTACCTACTCACCCACAGCACTGAAACGGGGGGAATCAAAGTGTAAACAACAGGGTTTTCACGATACGTGCAAGGCCATAGAGCCCTAAATATATCCATAAATATGACTCCGTTCTGAGACTGACTGCCGTGCCCGTGAAGCACCGAGCAAAGTCACGCAAAGAAACGTGTGATTTCTGTTAAGCTTTACACATCGCTGAGCTATACTACAAAGCGACGGCTTCAGACCATTAAGAATTAATTGAGTTTATGTGGTAACACATTGCATGTTTAAAAGAGTTGATGGCCAATCATCTTTGCTGGATGCTGATTGAACGTGTCTTGGGGGCTTATCTTGAGTGTCAGGTGAAAATGCACACAAAATTTCGAGTCCTTTGCAGATATTTTCGGCTTCTTTCATAAAGATGTATTTATATTGTCGTTTTTGTATATTAATAAGTACATACAATGGCTACAAAGACCATATTGTGATATATACGTATCTTCTAAACATGACATTTTCCTTGCAACAAAACGATCCTTCTAATTTATCTCGGTGTCCAGATTATAGGGTGAAGTGCACCACCTAGTGGACCACCACTGGAAGTTCTACATGGTCCACCCTTAAATGACTTACTAGCCAAATCACAATCATTGGCTGTCAGCTCCACCTGCCTGGTGATCCGTACTCAACAGAGGAACAGGGCTAAGAAAATAATGTCCCACCTCCCGCCCCCAGGTCACTTCCAGCGTCTCCCGTCTTAGATAAAGCTTACAGTTAGAGCCTTGAGCACAAGGACTAGCTGCCACCGGAACGGCTTCTCCCCCCAGGCCACTGCCCTGCTAAATAAGGGCCAATCGGAAGCATGCAGGCACTTATGGAAGAATTTCATGTATCACTCCCCATATGACTAAATAAGCTCATTTTCACATACCGCAAAGCTGTCTGTACCCAACTAGGACAGATAACCCAAAAGGCTGTCTCACCTATGTCTCTACTTGTTTTATTATTTGCACATCTTAATTTTTGTTTCTACCTCTATTCTACTTTTATTCTATTTGTTTTTTGTACTTTTGTCTTGTTGTATGTCTAACTGTATACTTCTTGCCATCACCTGCACCAAAACAAATTCCTTGTACTTTTTGTACTTGGCAAATAAAAGATTTGGCTGTCATGTTCTGTCTCTTGGGAATTTCCTAGGAGCAACTAACCCTCCCTTCTTACCTCTGATCCCATGATTTCCTCACTTGCACATCCCAGTTTTTGCATTATAACCACATTTCTGGCCGGTAAGCAGAAGGTCCACATTACGCCTGGTGCTTATGAAGACAGGAGCTGATGACATGTCCTTCAGCAATCGATTCCCCTCAGCTCAGAAAGAGCAGAGACACAGAACACAATGTAACTGAATCGCAGTGGAGGGGGGGGGGCAGATCCTCCCTATCCACCTGCGTGCAGCTGACGGGGGGCTAAGATGTAGCAGGCAGGTGCAAACTCACCCTGAATACTTATTTCTGTCGTTGCCATGGCAACAGACATCATGCATAAAACATCACAAATTGCTTCCATCAAAAAGTACACTTATTTTGGTTGAAAATTTCCACAGATCTATGCATTTTCCAGTGACATCCAGGACCCACTTCAGTGGAGTTTAATTATAGAACTGAAGCAAGACGGGGCTGACAAGCTGACCGATACCAGAGCCCATAGCATCTTTCTGACCGATACCAGAGCCCATAGCATCTTTCTAATGGAGTCCAGGGTTCAGAAGCCTTGACTGATCAATGACTATTGCCCCACTGTTGAAGAAACTCGGGGAATTGCTTCTACTTCTCGCTACCTCACTAACTGCCTGTGATAGTGATTCCTGCATGTCTTGGCATTAACAGGGAAAACATGGAACGACTCAAAATGGCAGCAAGGTTGGGGGACAAAGACGTGTGCAGATAAAAAGCTGAGAGTGACATTGGGTTTCTGTCTTTCGTATGAAAACCAATAAGGCTGGAGGAATAAGAATTACAATCTTTATTACCACAGCACAGATCAGTACGTCTGTACCACCTCTTAGTATGTGTGTGTGTGTGTGATTACACACACACACACACACACACACACACACACACACACACACACAAACCACACGCAGAGAGTGAATGTCATGTGCTGTTATTTCATTTTATTTTATGGTTCACTTTAAGGCGCTGCTTGCATGTTTTGTAGTTCTTTCCATCATTAAGTCTCACACAGAATGAAAACCACATGTGTAGCTAAGTTAGAGATCTGCGTCTGTGTCCAGGAGGCTGTTGGTTCGAATCCCATGGCCTTAACCCCAACTCCTCCAGGGACGCTGACTACACCCTCTGACCCTGAGCTCCTCACCTGTGCCTTACTTTGGACAAAAGTGTCCGCTAAATATGTAAATGAAGCTCCACGCATTTGCCCTGTGTTTAAGAAAGCTGTGGAACAGAATGTTCCTCTTTGTAAAATGCCTCCACCCCCCCCCCCCAACTCCCAACTTTCTCACAATAAAGGGTCATTTTACTCATTGCAACAAACAAGCCAAATCTCATTTCCAGCACCCTCAAGGAGCAGTCAAGTCCATGTTATTTTAGTCTAAAAGAATATTTTTCTTCTTGTCTAGACTGGGATTTGTGTGACAGGATTTAACCTTTTTTTTTTTTTTTTTAGAAAGATGACAGTTACCTTGAAAAGTGCTGGAGAGAAAAGACACAGGAGAGATCTGGGTGAAAACTGAAGCTCTCACATAGCAACATAGCGCCTGAGGCTGGTCGATCTTTTCAGGGGAAATCAGCTGGGAAAAAACCAGCCAGTCCATTGCCGGTACTACAACAACCGCAATATTAATGATTCATTAATCAGTCATTCATATTTATGATATTATCATTGTCTTTGATATAATTATTAGTTTTAAAATAGACTCTGACTTTGAAAACGCCCAGGGCAAGAGCTGAGCTACAGTTTGCTTTTATATAATATACAATTTCTTATAAATTCGAATAATTTTTAAAATTTTATACTGTCTATAGTTAGACATACATCACCAGTGCAAAACCAGCATAGAACGCAGAAATGGGTCCACAGAGCAAATACATGAGAATATTAGCGCAAAGAGGCGAGAATGCAGGGTGTGTGCGGACATGGGGGGGGGGGGGGGGGGGGGGGGGGGGGGGGGGGGGGGGGGGGGTAGCTGCCCCCAACTGTCTGAAGCAGCAGCAGCTTTCAGACAGCTTGTGGCATTAGTGGTTATTTTTAATTTTTTTTGCCCCTCCAGGAAATCGTCACGCAGGCCCAAGCACCCAGGAAGCCTGTGCTGATTCACAGATCACACCAGTGAGTCAAAGCACCGCCCTCCAATAAAAACCCAAAAGGTCAGCTAGCCAGCTAGCTCCCAAGTTCATGACACACCAGGCAGCCCTTATAGCGCCCCCTACTGGTCAGGGAGGTGACACTGTGCCTGCTCGTGGGGGAAAGCCTCAAAGACAAAGGAGTCAGAGAGCAGCGGCTGGCCTGTGCTGGCAGCCCACGGGGCAGAGAGGAGTGGAGTCCGAACACCAGCAGCCCCCAATATAAGGCCATCCACCAGGAACAGGTTTACAATTTATACATATATATACATTTTAATGCCAAATTTGGGTGCATAAATGCAATGTCTGTACTTCTAGAAGTGTTGATCATGCTGTTATGTAACTAAAATCCCTTTATGTCACACAAACACACACAGGCTTCATTACAAACCTTGATTCCAGTCTGCACTTTAAAATAAAATCTGAGCACCTCGCTTTTCTGTCATTGCCCGCAGTTTCACTAGGGGGCCTTTCTCTCTCACTCTGGCTCATTACAAGCCCTAACAATTAAAAGCACTTTCTGTACTTCACCAAACCCGCTGTTTCAGTTGCACTTGCTTGCTTCCCTGCATATTTTTAATTTCCCAGTCCACAAATTAAGGTTTCCTAAGTTCTGGATCCAGGCAGGTGTGAGAAGCAAATGATGTTTCGGTAAGGCACTGGAACACCAGCCCACAGGAGCTCCCCCTGGCTGTCCTGAGAGTAACTGCAGTTTGGTTCGACTGTCTGCAGGGGGCAGCAGGTATGGTCGTGCTCCTCTACTGTGGGGGCCGGTCAAAAGTCCTCCTCCATGTCACTGCTGCTCCTCCTGCTGCTGGTCTTCGAGGGCCCAGGGGAGACAGCGGCGAATAGGGGGTCGGCAGCCCCGGTGGGGGACAGGACGCAGCCCTCGTCCATCAGGATGTCCTCCAGGCCCACGCCCGTATAAAGACCCGTGTTGGCCTGTGGCTCATCCAGCTCTGCAAAGCTTAGGGTTCCCAGATCCAGGGGGCTTCCCACAGTCACCCCCACTCCCAGGTTGGGGCTGGGGGGAGAGAGGAAAGCTGAGGGGGTGGCAGCCTGTGCGAGGGACTTCATCTCCCCTCCTGTCCCATCCAGCAAGAGAAGGCTCTGGGGGGGCGCGGGGCCGACCTGCTGCTGGGGGGCGCCCATGGGGGTGGGGAGGCCATGGAGCCGGGCCTGCATCTCCAGCTCCTTAAGACACGACAAACCAGTTAATGCAGTCGGGCGCGGAGACGCGGGTCTCCCCTCCGCACGTCGCGGCTCTGCTCTCATTCGTCTGCTACATCCCGCTTCTTCGAACCGTGGAGCCGATTCGGCGCTGCTGCCGCCACTCATACGAGTGATCCCGCCCACCTTAAATGAACTCCGCCCCCTCCCCCCTCACCTGTATACGCAGCAGAAGACTCCGGTTGGCGTGCTCCAGCCTCTTCTGCCGGCCCTCCACCTCCTTCACCTTCTGCTGCTCCTTCTGCAGCTTGCGGATGTAGTCAACGGAGGCCTTCAGGATGGTGCCCTTGTTCCAGCGCATCTCGCTGTGTTTGCAGCGATCGCGGAGGGGGTGGGGGAGCGGGGTTGGGACAGACAGATGAGTACACGCCACATATCATCCGCTCCACTCCATTTCCCAAACAACCTCATCCTTTCATCCTTCAAGGGCTCAGTGCCAGAACCCTACGATTTACCGGGATCCGATTTCCGTTTCACAGCACGCTGTACCGTCTGAAGCTAATTAATTTAACGATGTACCTGCACAGTGGGGGAAAACGGCCCGAAACTGCATTCCACCTGCCTCCGAATGTCGGTCTTGCCGTGTGCCTTGGTTTCATATGTGTCCTGCGAATGTTCCGTTTCTAAACACTTCTTTTTGAATTTGAGACCATATTGGGTGGAGGACAAACAGAGGTTCTGACTGTGCGGCACCGACCGGAAACACGACACCGGGAGACACTCACGGGTCGCCGCATTTCGGAATGAGGTCTCCCAGCTCCTTGATGCGGTCATTGATGTTGAACCTCCTCCGCCTCTCGACTGCAGCAGAGAGAAGAGACCGGCTGGGGTCAGGAGAGCCCGGCGAACGTGCGGTCGAGGCAGAGCAGAGCGGTTAGGGAACCGGGTCTGTACTCACTGAGATTGTGGTTGTCCTTCTTCTGCCTCTCCTTCAGAAAGGCTTTGGCCTCCACGTCTGAAAGACACGGAACACGATCAAATTGAATTTAGAGAAAGGGAACCATGCGACAGACACGCGGCAGGAACGGAGAACGCAGATGGCCAGCATGCGGTCGGCCTTAATATACCACTTTTTCCCATAATGCACCAAGTTACTTAATTTCAGCTGAATCGGATTATGGTCAAAAATTTTCACCCCCTAATGTAGCGCCTGGGATAGTTTTCTACCCAAACGAGTTTGATTATGAACTACAGCCGAAGAGAATAAGAGGAACTGAGAGCAAACAGAAGATGAAAGGCCAGCACGCTGTGGTCGGGGTGGGGGGCCGGGTC
>JAODLC010000133.1:23685708-23710183 GCA_026781145.1 Hippopotamyrus pictus | reverse complement strand
GGGGTGGGGGGCCGGGTCGGGGGGGGGGGCGCCCTACCTGTGAGCTCCCTCTTGATGTTATGCAGGTCAGCAGGGCAGGAGTTGCTGACAGTTATGGCTGGGTTGGCCCCGCCCGGGCTGCTGTACACGTCCAGGAGGTTCCCCGACACAGGCAGCTGCAGAGGGCGGTCACGGTCATCAGAGAGGGCGGTCACGGTCATCAGAGAGGGCGGTCACGGCCATCAGAGAGGGCGGTCACGGCCATCAGAGAGGGCGGTCACGGTCATCAGAGAGGGCGGTCACGGCCATCAGAGAGACCCACATTTCCCAGCACAACTGCAGCCCGGGAGCCCATACCATACACAGCCTACATGACCATCCCAAACTATTGCTACTCATTAACTCACTTATCATGGATTTCATAAACAGCTGCACAATGTACTATATATTGAATATTTATAATGCAAAATGAAGTAGAATATTGAGTAGGTGGAATACACCGAGTACAATATTCAATGGGGGAAGAAAACAAAATAGACTACATGTTATATGCATGTCTGTCACATAAGGACTTTCTCCAGATGTAAAACACGGACACGTTCCCATATGCTGACACGTTTCACTATAGGCATGGCAGTGTCAAAGGGTCATTCATGTAAAGCCATAAAACCATACTGAATTAGCCACGTCCGAGCGAAAGTGAGGCGAAACCAGCAGGATTGTTACAAAGCTCCTCGACTGCAGCCTGAACGTGCAGAATTCCTGCAGATTCTCCCCATTTCTGTGGGAAGCATGGAAGAAACTAGCGAGAACTCTCTACTTGAACAGACATCCAAGTTGGAAACAGTGAATCCAAGAAATAATTTTCAAAAATCCAAAATCTATTTCCTTCTTCACAGTATATGCAAAGTTTACATTAGAAATTCATGGAAAGTTTGTTATATTGGCAGTAGGCTACACTTCCTCTGTATGAGCAGAAATCCCCCAGTTGAAATGACAACAGACACTAATAAAACAACCACTCATTTACAACCATTAACTATCTGGTGCTCTACATCTGATGTGTAAATGTAAACATAATAGTTCTGCACTAAGACAAACTGAATAATTTACCTCTGTATTTCTTTTGCTTTTCTCAAGCTCTTGCAGCAAAACTAAAATCTTCATCTTTCAGTTAAATACTTCTGTCTGACTCCTCGGGTCTTGAAGCAACAGATGTTTAATCTCCCTCCCTGAGCAGCAGAGCCTCTCTGCACTGACCTATCCTCTGCCAGTCTGCTGTCTCGCTGAGTAGCAGCCACATGTCACAAGTAGGTGTGGATTTCCACCACGGACCTGATCACCAGGGGCTCCTTGGGGTCCCAGAGCCCATGCCTCTTTCAGGATCAGCCCCAGGCTCACAGGGATTGTGCTTCATACAGATGTATACCCATGCATTTTGTTAGGGTGACACAGTAAGCATTTGCCGCAGGTCCACATACCGTGTTAGGAAGCTGCAGTCCAGAGTCTATCAGTGTTATGATGTCATCGTTGAAGCTGGATTCAAGGCTGATTATGTCATCGATAACATCATCGATCTGCAGAAGGTTGGGGGGGTGGAGAAAAGGCCTTAGGGTCAAAAATTAGAACTACTTATGTGCCACTTGACAGTCTTCACTGCAATAGACCTCAATGGGAAAAATCAACGAATGTTCAACATGACAATAACGTATAATATTCATTCATCTTATTGGGGCAGTGGTGACCTAATGGTTAGGTAAGTGTACTTGTAATTTAAAGTTTGCTGGTTCGAATCTCCAACCAGCAAAGTACCACTAAGTAAGGTACTGCCCCCTGCTATGTCATGATGTCATGTGTGGGTTAAATGCAGAGGACACATTTTGTTGTTTGTGTGCTGTGATATGACAACTAATCACTTTCACGTCATTAGGAAAAAAAACAACTTTAAATTTTCCACGACGGCTGATTTTTACCCACAATAAAGTAAATTACGAGTATTTAACCCCACGTAATAGTCCAGTTAGGGTACTTTTCAGCCTGTGTGAAATTAACCTATAATGATGCCACCTAGGTGGTGACTTTAAAAGCACGTGTTTGATGGACAGCGATGTCATTAAGCCCGGGGTGTAACATCTGGCAGCCCAGTGTGACATCAGTCCTTCAGAAGGTGACCTCCATATGTAGGGTTACACAGCCGTGCCAGAAAGGTCTGCTTGTCACCTGGGAGAGGGCTGGCAGCTCACCAACCAGCTGTGTTGAGGCTGCTTCTTCTGCTCATTCTACAGTACCGCTGTTTCTGTCCAAGGAGGATCACGGTCACCCTGAACCCCCTCTCAAAGTGGCCCTATCTCCCCTTCCTGTCAGAGTCACGCACTATTTTGTACCCAAGAGCTAACATGTGACCATATCCTCAGATTTGTACAGATTGTGCTAAAACACACTGAAACACATCTGCACAGTCTGAATTACCCTTACAGAACAATCTGTAAAACACAGACCATAGTCCACGTTCAAACTAAAATTTCAGAGAAAATATATCTTCTAAACTGTTACACTTATAATCAGGAGCCTACCACTGCAATCTTCTTTGAAATTCCCTGAACAATCTGAACTCTCTGATCTCTGGAATTTTCCTTTCCTGGTAGGTTGGTTAACAGCCACCAGAGGGCGACACCATAAATACCTCCTCCTTGCTGGAGCCGAGGTTGAGCAGGGCCATCGGGCTGTTGGGGGCACTGCTGACACCAGGTGACGGCTCAGGGGCGGAGTTTGACTGCGGAGCCAGAGATGCCACCAGTGCCTGATTGGCTGTCTTGGTTCCAAGGGTGGTTGACAGGTACTGCTTCACCTGCTGTCTTTGGGCCTGCTGGATGTGGTACTTCGTGGGGTTTTCAAGATGGGTCTGGACCTGCCAGGTGACCAAGAGAGGATTACAATAAAAATGACGCTAATGCTAAGGGTTCGATTCTTCAATCATAATCGAACATCCAGCCCATTAGGTCAATCTGACTAGCCTGAGATTAATTCAAAGCCTAGGTTCTCTATAGGGAGAGTAATTGTTTAGATTAATTAGAGAAAAACAAGGTTTGGTGGGTGGATCTACCTTGAACTGTCACTCACAGCTCAGTATAACCCAGAGAACCACCAGGAAGTGGGCTAATCCGATAAACAACCAACAACCTGGTTTAATCCCACCCACTACCAGTTCTGAGATCTCTCTCTTCTGGTCTTGTGTCCATGATGCATAACACAAGCATCCACCAGGGGGCAACAAAGTAACACGTTAAATCTCAGTTGAAAAGGGTGGTGAATTAAAGACATAATGTTTCAGAGTAATGAAATGAATCTGGAAACGTTGAGTGATGACTAACTTAAACGTTACTAATTTTGTTTGCCCACAAACAGGCTTCTCAAATAAACTGCACATTCGTCAGGCTGAAACCACATGCAACTCGTCTATCTTACCTTGAGCACCTCCACCGGCACCTGAGCGGGGGGTGGGCGGCTTGTGGGAGAAGCCATGGAAACGGCGATGGCGGGGGAGGGGCCGGCGGTGCCGCGGGGGCCCGCTGAGGCCAGCCGCTGGGCCTCACGGCGCTCTTGCTCCCGCGCCTGGTCCCTCATCAGTTGCTGCCGTAGCAACACACGCGACGACATGGCTGGCCGCTGGCTCACGGCACTGGGGCACACAGGCTCGTCCCAGACGATGCAAACTGTTAGGGGACGAAACATTACGACCACTCCGTTCAAACTGCAAACACGCGTTACTCAGAATCAGTGTTTCCCAATCCAGTGCCCGCTGACCTAAGACCAGGTTGAGCAGGGCCGCTGGGGGGACGCTGCAGACCCCAGGTGACAGCTCGGGGCGGAGTCTGACTGAGGAGCTCGGAGGGAGCATAAACACGGACAGGGTGTGGGTCCCAGAGGACCAGACTGGGAAACACTGCTCAAAATTAATATGTCCAAAGTAAACTGTGCAAGCACAGCCAGACTCACACAGTTCATTATGTCCTACGTGCTTGAATATAAATGTAAATTACAAACTTTGTTTACATATCAGTTTGTAACCAAGTAAAAAAATAAGCTAAGAATCAGAAATGAGCCCATATGTATGTATATTTGGAATTTAGATTCCTGAAACGTGATGCAATCTTACCATTTACGTAACTAAATTGATCTAAATCGACCTCTAACAAGTTCCAGTCAATTCGACATTGACAACCCCTTCCTACTGACCGCACTACACATCACTGTCCACAGCTGGCCATCAGACCAAGAAAAAAAAGAATGATCTTGAAATATTAGTAAGATTAAACCATAACACAAAATTTATGCCTAAGAGATGACAGACGTGGCATGCAAGGCCTATGTTGCATAACAGATTTAATAACATCTTGTTTTTTTGTTATTATTATTACTAGTTCATCATTTTGGATAATTTTCTCCAAGGAAACTTTACACTCATTTACGTCACATATATTTTACTACAGAGAGGCAAACTGCAACATCTTGGTCACAGACATACTGGAGAATTTCAGGTTACAGCATAGTGTCCCAAAGGATGCCTCTCAAGAGACTGTTTTGATGACTTTAATTTATAATCCTATCATCAGATGAACATTAGTAACATTCATTAAGTTCCCTCTGGCACAGCAAAGACAGCAGGGGAATTGCACTGACTCATGGGGAAGTGCAACAGGATAGAGGAATCAAAAAGGAAAACTGAAACTAAGTCTAATCCCTTCCCCTAAGTGCCAGACAGAGTCTCAGTCGCCGCTAATCCCGTCCCCCAAGGGCCAGACAGAGTCTCAGACGCCGCTAATCCCGTCCCCTAAGGGTCAGACAGAGTCTCAGATGCCGCTAATCCAGTCCCCTAAGGGCCAGACAGTCTCAGCCGCCGCTAATCCCGTCCCCTAAGGGCCAGACAGAGTCTCAGATGCCGCTAATCCAGTCCCCTAAGGGCCAGACAGTCTCTCAGCCGCTGCTAATCCCGTCCCCTAAGGGCCAGACAGTCTCAGCCGCCGCTAATCCCGTCCCCTAAGGGCCAGACAGAGTCTCAGCTGCCGCTAATCCCGTCCCCTAAAGGCCAGACAGAGTCTCAGCCGCCGCTAATCCCGTCCCCTAAGGGCCAGACAGAGTCTCAGCCGCCGCTAACCCCGTCCCCTAAGGGCCAGACAGAGTCTCAGCCACCGCTAACCCCGTCCCCTAAGGGCCAGACAGAGTCTCAGCCGCCGCTAACCCCGTCCCCCAAGGGCCAGACAGAGTCTCAGCCGCCGCTAACCCCGTCCCCCAAGGGCCAGACAGAGTCTCAGCTGCCGCTAATCCCATCCCCCAAGGGCCAGACAGAGTCTCAGCGTCGCTAACCCTGTCCCCTAAGGGTGAATATGGTGGTCAGTCAATGCTGCCACGTCGCCAAATCCAATGTTGTGGAAATGTGTGGTCAAGGTAACTAAATTGTGTCACAGCGTCAGGGACAAGCTCCAGGAATGTATCAACGCTGATGAAGGACATTCCGAACACCTAAGAGACTAAACATGACCCAAACAGTACTGTAAAAAAAGAACTGTATACCTACTTAAAAATATAACTTCTCATCCTGCATTATTTGTATGTAACCATCACATGAGAATTAAGGTCATGGAGTGAGTTTGCTGGTTCAAGCCCTTGGACGGGTGCTCTGCTTGTGCCTTTGAACATGTATTTGTAGATATCTGTCTATCTAAAACTGAACTGAAGCGATACTCCTCATAAGGTACAACAGCCATCCCCCTGGCGGATATAAGCCCGAGGCAGTGAGGAGGCGGGGTGGGGGGGGGGATTGGCAGCATCGCCGGCTTGTTTCTCTGGCTCACGGTGTCCAGGGCAATGGGTCTCAAGGCCTTAAATAGCGGCGAGTCTTTTCTCATGCAGAACTCAACTATTAATAACCGCGGCGATCCACATTGCCGGTCTCCAGGCACACGAAGGCGCCGGGGTGCCACTATGCTGCTAGCAAAGGCCCCTGGCTTTGAAGCATCAGTCACCACACACATATATAATGTGGGGAGGTGGTGGGGGTTTCCAAAGCAGAACTAGCTGATTAGTCACATTCACAAAAGTTAGACTTTACGCAGCACATAACTTTCCCTTTATGGTCGCATTGCTGAGAGCGAGGAAGCTCCGTGGATTCCTGACCCGCAGCTCTGCTACCCTGAGAGCCACTGACAGCAGCACAAGCTACACTAATCGGGGCATTCAATCTACGAGGTACTGCAACCGTCACTGGGCATGCGGACGAGCTGCTCGGCAAGCTAGAGAGTCGCAAGGCTCCTCAGGCAAAATGGCAACCAGCACCACCATCAATAACTGAACAGCAACAAGAAGTTTAATTTATACAGGGCTTTTCACCAACACCAAAGGATGCTTCTCTGAGGATCGATATAACCAAAGGTAATCATTACAAATAATAGGTGGAAGAAATACAGCAGACTAATTCAACCCATGGTAATAAGAATGAACAAAATGACAGTCAACGATCGGGAAAGGAGGCATAGCAGAGAGAGGTGAGATGGGGCTTAAATATGGGGGGGAAGCAGTTTCATGGGCCATGGGGGAGGGAACAGCTTAGGAGCTGCAAACCTAAATGCTCAAGAAACCACGGTGGTAAATTTAAATCTCGGGAGAGACAACAGAGCAGAAGGTCATGATCTATGACTGCGAATGGGAGAACAGGGTTGAAGTAATTCTGTAAGATAGTGAGGAGCATAGCCACAGAGTGCCTCAAATGTAAACAGAAGAGTTTTACATTGTATGTGATACAGAACAGGGAGCCAGTGGAGGTTATGGAGGATAGGGGTGATGTATGCCAAGCCTTTAGTGTGGGCGAACACTCAAACCGCAGAGTTTTGAATGAACTGCAACTGAACAATAAACTTAGCTGGAAGACCAATGAAGAGAGTATTGCAATAATCTGATTGGGATGCGATAAAGTCCCGAATGAGCATTTCAGCATCCTTGGTGCTGAGTGCAGGACGAAGGCGTGTAATGCTGAGGAGGTGGGAAAAAAAGAAAGCCATCTTAGATAGGGAGTGTATGAGATCTTCAAAGGTGAGAGCAGAATCACCAGTGTGCAGTGGGTGAAGTGCCATCGATCTCCAGCCCAAAGCTGTTACGGGGAGAGGCTATTGATTTGGAACCAATTAGCAGAAGATCAGTTTTATCAAAACTGATTTTATTAAAGTCAAGCACCAGCATCTACTGTCTTACACAGAACAGTCACAGGATTCCTGCCAGCCAAACACACACGTTTGCTGTATTCTGGTATTAAAAGATCAGGCTGAAGAGGTTTATAAAGCATGCTTGAAAGACATAATATTAAAAAGATATTTTCATGCTAAATGCTGAGTTGCTTTCAGCACATCTTGGCTCCAGGTCACCAAACGTGTCAGACGTGTGTATAGCGTGTCAATCTGAACTGACCTGACAGCGACAGTGCAGGGGCTGTCCTCAAAGCAGCCGAGGTCTTCAGCGGCGAAGCTGGACTGTGTGTGTGACCGGCAAGGTGAGGCTGAGAGAGAAATATGTAGTGTCAATGTGGCAGGAGTACAGGCCGAAGGCAACGCAGCAAACCGACAAATCAAAACTGCGCAACATTTAGTTTTTAAAAACAGACAAACGCAGGCCTAGGCTAATGGTTCATCAAACCTGACGTTTTTTGCACAGCCAGTAGTTCTCAGCTTCGAATCTCCACACCGCTGATCACAAAGAGTCTGACTACCCCCACCTTCCCAATTGCCACCCAAAGAGGAAGTTGGGCTGCTGTCTTTCGCTCAGACCTACAGTCACCAGAGGAACTGCCGTCATGCGGCCACAAAGCCTCACAAACAATCAGAAAAATCCTTCCAACAGCAAAACACGCAAAGCTACCAGAAACGCCAGAGGCTAACATGTGAGCAAGACAGGCTCCAAGACAGAGGTATAACCTCAAAGATATACCTCTGTCAAAGAATCTGAAAACCCAACTAAACTAAACAAAAAAAAAATCTAATCCAAAACTTTCCAAGTTCAGTTCTAAACAGCGCATTTACACAATAGTTTTCAGAATGCATAAGGTATTCAGCCAAGTTTCTCGCAAACACCTGATGGTTATGATAAAGTTCTTCGATCGTTCTTCGGGAACATCCACACATCCATCTTCCAACCTTCAATCCAGTACAGAAACACACCGTGACACCGTAACGCGAAATACAGCATTATGCGCCATGGACACCGAACGCAAAAACAAATTTAGGGCAGGTGAAAAGTGACCGACTACAGCTCACTGACAGCCACATTCAATACGAAAATAAAGTGAACTTCAGATAAGTGAGTAATACTTTATATATAAAGCGCTGTATAGTTACAAATCACCAAAAACAAACTATAAAATACATAATAATAATAATAATAATAATAATAATACATAATCAATAAAATATATAATGTGAATAAAAAATCTAAGTAACAATTGTATGGTTAATAGTGTGGTTGTTCTTTTATAAAACTAATGCCTTAAAAACAACAAGCGATCCCATATATACTAACATAAACACATGCACCTGTCAAAACTTAGATAAAGAGACTGAACTGAAAGGGCGCGCGCGAAGGTAAAAGAACAAGAGCGACAGTATAGACGCTGTCGGCGTTTTTCCGCACAGTATAAATCCTGACAGTATAAACACCAGCGCTGGCTTTCGTGCCGTTTCGCAACTCGGAATATTTTCTCCGCACAATGCAAACAGCGTCGGGATAAAGGCTCCCTGCGGCCGGCGGCTGCCCGTGAAGCCGAGCGTCCCCCGTATGTGACAGTGACAGTCACCGGCAATGACGGCCGCTGTCACTCCGGCAGTGAGACCCACCGGATCCGACTCAAAACATTCTGCCATTTCCTTATTCTGCGTGCTTGAGTAGAGGTTTATCTTTTTTTTTTGAGGGGGGGCAACTAAAAGTGCTCTAGATGTGACCGCTTTAACAAAACAGAGTGTCAACTTCAGCACAACTTTTTAGAGTTTCGTCTATACCTACGACGAAGTTTTAGTATGCAATAAACACATGGGGGCGGCTTTTTGCGGCAGTACCCACCCGCTTGAAGTCCGCAAAGGTCCCGGATTATCCACAGGTTGTTTAAAACGCTCCGTGTCGCGGCGGAGCTAAAGAGATCCAGCGATCAGCGAAGGTCCAACAGCCTCGCCGACTTCGGAATTCATGCAGAAATCATCCGGTCCGGATACCGCAAAGTCCGCGATCAGGCCCTGAAACACCCTGGACAATATGGCGTCTCGGTTGGAAACACACTTTGAAAACAGGGTATTTTACGCGGGGAGGGGCAGAACTCAGCGCACGTCCCTCCCCAGGATCTGCGTCTGTCTTTGCGTTGCGCCACCGGACCTGCAGCTTCTTGGAAACGCTTTGCGGCTATTCTGCAGCTGTGCTACGTTCTTTTTAATACAACACAGACGTATAACAGAAATGTCCGTCCAAAATAACCATCAATATTTAGCCACGGTAGGCCCGTCTGAGGATTAATTTAGCAGGTTAAACATTGTGCTTTCGCTCTTTTCAAGTGCCCCGGCCGTAATAACTGCAGACATGTTTGGCATGTTTATTACTGATTATGTTACATTTCACTTTAAGTTTGAGTTCGTACGTCTGCGGCAGAGACACAAAACCTCCCAGGTGTGTCTGCATGGGAAATACAAAACTCACAACTCTTTTACATAGATAAGCCATTTTTAATTGAACAAGACACTTCATTAAAAAAGCAAGAAAACGCTGACGTACATTGCATACACAGAAACTAATTCATGTTATTCATCACTTCCGCCAAAATGTATTTATTGTTGATGGGTGAAGGTAAACTTTATTTAGAGAATGTTTTAACAAAAATAAAATCTACTAATGAGAAATATCGAAATGCACCTTTTACACGATGCGCTTCTGGCGATATATTCAGACACAGCTTTTCTCTAATTTATAAATCTTTCAACCCGCGTCAAAATATTCCTATAATTTATCTAGATCGGATTTCTCCGAAGCTACAAATAATTCGCATTTAGATGGATTAAACAAATGTTTCAGTTATCCTATCATAAATATAGTCATATATATATTTTAAACATTATCTTTCTGTAGGTTTTACATACATATTAACATATTTCTGCGCAGCTGCTTGGAAGCACTTCACCAATCAGTGAGTGAAACAGAATAAAATGCATAATTTCCCGACCTGCCTTCATACCAACGTCAGAGGTTGGTAATACAACACCACCCTTCCAGAAAGCAGGCTTCACCTCCCCGGCGAAACACCCAAGGCCGAAATTCATAAATATGGAAAATTTGACGCCTCTAATAAAGACCGTTCAGATGAGTGGGTTTAGACTGCCCCCTAGTGTCCAACCACACGCAATGCGTAAGGTGCACTTTACTGAATAGTGAAGGCTTGACAAAATAAGAATGTTTATTGATTAAACACACAGCTGTATATATGTATGTCACATTAAAGTATTGATGTTTTTGTTCACTTTTAAAGTAACATGGACCTACTTCGGTCTATATCGTAATTACTGTGCATCACTCATCTGCATCCTATCTGTACCTGGCTGTATCACCCTCTGCTCTAAACGTGTCATACAGACTTCATTTTTAATGAAAGTGTAAACGGCATGGTGGCAATGGACTTGGAAGGGTGGGGTTTACCTACTAGTTCTTCACCGTCTTCAGGACAACCCCCCACCACCACCCACCCACACACACACACACACACACACACACACACACACTTGATTTTGTAGGGTTATCCATAAACTCCGGTGGGGGGCGGGGGGGGTGAGTCGTTTCTGATCTGCAGATGGGGCAGAAATGCTGATCCATGACAGGCTCTGCCTGCTATACCTGGGTATATCCCACCCCTTAATGTGAGTCTGCATGTTTAGGGACTCGTGTGTCTTAAACCAAAGTCCCGGGAGCAGGTGAATCAGCACTGGAGTCGAGGTCCTGGTACAGTGAGAACTCCATTGACCTAAGCAAAGAGAAATTAAACAGAAAGATTAGAATATGCAGACTCCACACACACACACACACAGACACAGACACACACACACACACACAGACACACACACACATACACACACAGACACACACACGCATACACACACAGACACAGACACACACAGACAGACCCCAGGTGGTAGTCAGTTACCTGCCGTGCAGCAGGTGTCCATGAAACGTTGCCGACAGGTGTACCTGCGGGCTGTGTAGATGCAGGTAGGCCTGTTCAGACTGCAGGGACTGGGACTGGTGTGTCAGTGGGTGAGGGTGAGAGCCGTGCAGGGAGGGGTTGGGCCGCCGGGGCAGGCCGGAGCCGGGACCCGTCATGTGGCTCAGGCTGTTCCTCAGGTACCAGTCTCTGAGGCCCTCCAGCGCCAGGGCCTTGTGCAGACCGCGTGGGGGGCCGTCGGCGCTCGGGAAACGCAGGGGCCTGCGGGCAAGCGGGGGTCCGCCAAGGGGCGAGTCGGGGTGTCCTGAGCACAGGAGCACCCCCTGCTGGTGCTGGGAGAGAAGAGGCCCACAGGACTTGGTCCTGGTCACCTTGGCCCGGCGCAGCTCCCCCGGCAGGCCATGAGCAGGGGGGCCGCAACCGTCACCAGTAGGTGCGTCGGGGGTTGACCCTGGAGAGGACCGGTCCTCGGGGCCCCCCGATGGCTGACGCTGGCGGTGTGACTGGGTTTGCCGCCTACTCCACATGCAGTCAGTGAGAGCGGAGCCATGGGCCCCTCCCACTGTACGGCTGGCCAATGGCGGTCGTGCCCTGCCTTGCCCTGCTGAGACGTCGGCGACCCCGCGCCGGGACCGCCCATCCGTCAGTGTCTCAGAGCTTCGATAGGGCCCGCCCCGCGGCGGCATCCCGGCCCGGCGCCGTCCCTCCTCCATGTAGGCGGAACGATCCAACAAGGCCTCCGAGCTGGTACTGCGACGTGCCTTGGCCCCCCCGTGCTGGACCGAGCCAGGAAATGGACCCACCCCCTGAGAAAACTCCAGGCCATCCGCGGTCCACTCTGCCCCAGGTCCACCCAAAACGTCTGACCTAAGAAAGCGAAGGAGGATGGAGATTTCCTTTTGAAACTCATTTTTTATAGGTGAGTGACAGGGGCCCTAAAAAATTTGGAACATTATATGGGATCCTTTCATGAGGCCCAAAATCTCTAGTCACACCCCTGTTCAGCAGTCAGGTCCAGGTTACCTTACTACTGCTCTGCCGATCAGGCTACTAAAGCCACAGTGGAGGCGAGTCTCACCTCCAGGGGACGCTGCTGAGCACAGGCCGGGACAACAGGGGTGTAGCGGGGACACTCCTGCCCTCTGTGTTGGATGCGCCTTGAGCGAGGGACTGACTCGGGCTGCGGACGCAGAGCGAGCTGCGGTCACAGGGGAATTCACCCAAAATGTAATTACGACAGGACCCTACCCTAAACTGCTCCTCCTCTATTCATAGCACAAAAGCATCATGGGAAACGGAAGATTTTCAGGTGATAAAGGAGAGGACAACCCTGGCCGTTAATGAGAACATGACTACTTAGGAATGTCAGTGTAAAAAAAAAAAACAGCAGTAGGTGTAGCAAATTTGTGGAGCCGCAAAATTGGAACTTTCAACTGAAAGGCAAATTTGCAAAACTCACTTAGTCCACACAATACGTTTTCGAGGAAACTTATGTAGACTTAGTGAGTTTTGGGCAATTTAATGAAAATTCTTTGTTGGATTACCTGAGGTCTGAGTGAGTTACAGAAATTTGCTCTTCAATTATCAGACGCAAATCAGAGCTGGAATGTCACCTGGTCATGTCAGAAGGTGTCACGGTGATGCAGGAATCTCCTTCAGGCATGCGGATGTGTTTCGTGTGCTATTTTCCTGGTATTCCCCTGTGGTTGGCGCCCCCTACCTGTCAGAGCTGGCTATGGAGCCACGGCGGGGCCTCATCTCGCCGTAGGCCTCCACAGGAGAAGGCTTCCTGCAGACCCGCTTGTCAGGGCTCCCCGGGGTCATGCCCGGGCCAGAGGCCGGTTGGTGGTCCTGGGCGGGGCTAGGGGACCACTCCCCTGCACAGGAAGGAGTGAAACTCATTCAGAACCTTCAAGAAACAAAACTGCAGAAGCAAACGGGAGGCTGACAATGTAGCTGACAGCATGTTTGGCTTAAAAGGCTGGTTCAGGACGTCTTGGCTTAGCCACAAAGCTAACAGCAGATATCCTCCACAGCAGCCCTCGCTCTACGCATTGCTGGCAGAACTCTAATTACACATTACGTATAAATGATTTAGCAGACTTTTATCCAAAATGTATGTTAAAAAAAGCAGGGTCAGCCAGTCCCTGGAGAAATTGAGGACCCACCGGTGAGTGTGGGACTGGCATTGGCGTCCTTCCAATCACACACACACACTGGACACTCTGAGCCAATTACATGCCAGTGTTGAGTTGCAGAAATAAAAAACACAAGGCTCAGACCGTGACGAAATGCACAGCTGTGTTTGTGTTTCATGGTCTGAGCATGTGAGCTTTGCACGTGACTGGCCGGCTCACCGTGGTCCTGTCCTGTGCAGTTCATTGCAGACAGGTCTGTCTTCACTACTTCATCTGTGGAGACACACACACACACACACACACAGGTTTGTAATTATATCTTTGTGGGGACTCTCCATTCATCCCTATGGGAAAACTCTAATCCCAACATGACGACCTTAACCCCTACCCAGTCCTAACCTTAACCATAAGTAACCAAACAAAATACAAGACTTTTGGCATTTTAAGTTTTTTGATTGCATTCACAGATCTTTGTGGGGACCTGAAAAATGGTCCCCAGAATGTCAAAATTACAGGTTTTTTTTACATGGTGGTCCCCACAATATAATATAAAACATAATCCACACACACACATGCACACAATTTGTGAAAAAAGTGAGTTTAACCACCTCACAATCTCCTCTCACTCATCCCATCACTGCTGGTCATACCTGCCAACTCAGATATTGACAGTGACTGGGAAGTCAGTACCTGTGTGACAGCCACGATGGACAGTCCGTCTGCCTTGTTGCTGTGCCTCTTTCTGCCTACGGAGGGCGACACTGAGCAGGCCCTTTTTCTGCATCCGCTGAGAAGCCTCTTCCTGTCCGATATCAGGCACCAAAACAGACTGAACTATATCCACTGACTGTCACCTCTACCCCACCCCTGGAGGAAGATTGGAACAGTCCACTCACCTCTTCCTTCTGAGCAGGAACGCAGTGGGACTCTGACATTCTGTTCTGTACAAGGGGAGCCTTTTCCCCTTCTCCCAAAGGAAACTCACTGGGAAGTTCCCCAGTCAGCTTCTGGAAACATCCCATAGTAACAGAACAAAAAAAAACACTATTCTCCACAACTCTGTAACATTTTTCCTCCCTGCTGGCAAAAGGTCATGCGACAACTCAGTAGGTACTTATTCAGGCACTTTAACACTAATACTACACTACCAGTGTTACATAATATACTATTGCTACAGTCACCCACCACTTTATCTTACCTCATGTTGTAATGTTACACATACTACAGAATTAACTGTATTTACGGCCTACTGTATAGTGGTTATTACAGTAAACACTCTTATGCCAGGCATTTAAGTAACCCACATGCTAAAAATAAAGAATAACAAAGGAAAGCATTGTGCAACACATGTCAGGCCCTACCCATGCCTATGGCTTTAGCAGTCTTTCCATTGGTTGCACAATTGTTTATCTCACCGTCTCTAGTCTTGTGTCAAATATCCGACGTCATCTGACATTTGAAGAGTAACATTCAGCTGTCAGGAAAATGTAGCTATACAACAGCTGTGTAAGTTAACGCACAGGTATGAATTTCACTGTAAATGTGACATTTAAACGTTATATCACTGAATCCTTTCTGGTTAGGGAAATAACAGCAAAGTGCCCTTGTGATATACAAAGCGGGTATTCTGATTCTATTCTCACAGAGCGGGTATTCTGATTCTGTTCTCACAGTGCGGGTATTCTGATTCTGTTCTCAGAGAGAGGTCATATATATTCAGCCAACAGACAGGGATGTATAAGGACAAACTGTCCTGCCATTTTCTGATGCCTAAAACAAAGATGAGTCACTGGATTGGTGGTGTTTCCTGAAAGATTCTACACACCAGGGGCGAACTGGCAGCTGCCTGAGCCAACCCCCACCCCCAACTGCAAATCTCACATGTATGCAAAACATTTGTGAGGATTAAAACAGTGATGTCATGCATTTTATATAGCCATGTGACACGCTACTTTTATATCTCTCATTTTTATGTATACAATCTCATTATGGTGGGAGTCACAAAAAAAAGTTCAAAAGAGACGCTCCTCTACTTACGAACTTTCAGACATATGAACGAAGAGGACTGGAAGTCCAAATTGTGCTAATTGGGCTCCTGTTTCTTGTCTGTGCGCCAATTCCGCCTAGAATGACTCCCGCTGCGCATCCTAGCTCTTTGTACTTGCGTATGCCCTTAAAATGATGTTGAATAACGACTTACGGACATTTCAAGTTAGGAACGGCCGTTCGGAACGTTTCTCATTCGTTAGTAGAGGAGCGTCTGTACTTAAAACTATTTTGAAATGCAATAGTTTGTAATTTTTGTAGTCAAACTATGTTGTGTAGGTGTGTATTTAATTAAAAAAAAGCAATGGAATTTGCTAACCATTGCAGTGCATGATGGGTATGATATTTGGAGGCTATTTAAGTTTCATCATCAGCAACTGACATAGGCAGGCCCTAGGTGTGGATTTGGAAAGAGAGGGGGTTGTTCTGCCCCTGCACGCGCGCAGATCAGACACTGACCGCCTCCAGCAGACAGACCCATCTCAGCTCCCCGAGTCGGCTCTCCAGCAGGGCCTGCAGGGTCCGCTGCCTTTCCTGCAGCTCCACGATCCGCGCCGCAAGCTGCTTGCTATCTAGGCAGCTCTGGGCATCTGCTGGGAGCACGAAAGAGCTGGATCACCTGATGAGACGACCGTGGTGGGCAGCCTCGCCGGCTGTCGGCTGCGTTAAGTGTTTAGAGCACAAGCCTGTCCTGACAGCTGCCAAAATTTGACATTCAATCATAAATGCAGGTTATCTCCATGGAGATCAGGCACGTGTCTCACCTGCAGACGCTAGACCCACATCCGCAATGATGTGACTTTTGACCTCCATATGGTGTGACTGGGTCTCCACCTCACTGTTCACCCTGCCAGCTGGTGGAAAACTTCCCTACACAGGTGGGTGTAGCAAAGAGATAGTGGGATCACAGTGGGGTCACGGTGAAGGATTAGGAGAATGCCCTCGCTGGGTGACCATCCCACCTTACAGTTCAGCTCATGAGTGTTGCCCTGGTTCAGACTGGTGGCCATCCAACGATGCTGCCTGGACAGCCTTCTCCACACTGCTGCAGTGACAGCCAGTCACCTCCAGGGGGCTCCTCAGATGCAGTGTACTGGCGCACGAAAGATTTGCTGTGAAGCCTTCTGTAAACACACAAAACACTGATTAGAGAATTATCACAAGAAGGGGTATGACTAAAGTCAATACAATCGGGATTATTACAGCAGCTAAACATATAAAACAATAAAAGTGAAGTCTTCAGAACACTGGGCACAGTACATTCAAACTGAAAGGCAAAACTACACCCAGACAGAATAAATAACCTTTAACACACACATGAACCCTCCTGTGTGTTTAAAGCCAACAGAGCTTTGATTAACTGTCACTGCTGACACACCACAGCACATAACAATAAAATGTGTCCTCTGCATTTAACCCATATGTGACACAGCAGTGGGCAGCTATTACGTAGCACCTGTGGAGTGGTACCTTGCTAATCAGGGATTCAAACTAGCAACCTTTCAATCACAAGCATGCTCCCTTAACCGTCAGGCCACCACCAAGCTAAGCTTAATCCAAAAAAAAAGAACATATTCCGGGATATGTTGAAATAGAGCAGTGTGTGATTTAGTGGGATAAGGCTCTGTACCTCTGTAATCAGACAGTTGTTGGTTTGAATCCCAGAACTGGCAGACTGATGCCTCCAGTGGACCCTTATTCCCCAAATGATCCGGGGATGCTGGCTGACTTTGCATTATGACCTCCAAGCTTACTCTCACCTGTGATGTGTCTGCCTCATGGAAAGAAGGGACTGGAGACACAGAACAGTCACATGTCTGTGAGCCCTTGAGCAAGGCCCTTAACCCCCAACTCCAGGGGTGCTGAATGTTAGTTACCCATTCGCTGTGACCCCCCAAGCTATGGAGAGTTAGATGCGGTTGGCAAAAAGAAGCATTCCAGTGTACTTTTGCAAATAAAGCTTGTTCGTTTTGTTTCGTTATCCCATGGGGAAAAATACAACATCACTTTTCTTTTGAAAAAGGTGCTGTAAGACCAAATAACTGCCCTTTAATTGACCACAAGGTGGCAGAGTGGTTAAGGCAATGCAGTAGCAAAGGGAAACACTGAGGTATGAGAGTAAAGGTAGGGACGCGGGGGGCAGAGAGCAGATGTAGTGAGATGTGAGATAGACGGGGGACAGAGGGGAGGGAGACATTAAGGGTGTAACACAGCCAGTGGCTGACAGGAAGGAGGGCAAGAAAACACCAAATGCAAATAACATCTTGTTTGAATATTCAAAGGCTGTAAGCCCCCCCCCCCCGCAGAGGGAAATATATCCCCGCTGGCCACCTTGCCTTGTGTGCCAGCTCAAGCTGAAAGTCAGATTCCCGCCCCCAGGAAGAGTGCTTGATAAAAATGGACTGATTCATTTCTTACTGTCCTGGACCGGAAGTAGGTACATCATATTAATTATACAAGAAAAAAAAAATCCATTGATCGACTCTTTTCCTGTTCCATCCTGCTTCTGACGGATACAGGGAAACATTCAAAATGGCTGCGTGAAGTTGGAGATTTTACTGGGCTATTTCCAGTTAAGTGCCTCGTGGGGGATGTGACTTCATATTAGCCCTCCATGTCCATAACCAGTGCACCTTCAGTCACACTAACTGGTTTAAACATTGTAGGAAAAAGAAAATTAACCTTTGCCCACAAAACCTGCTTCACTGCAATGTTCAGTTCAGACTACCAGACTCAGACCCCCAACCCATGTTCTTCAGTTCTTTTCCTTTTTTAGTGGATGTTTTTTCTGAGTTTGAGTGTCTCTGTATTGAGCCCCACCGTTAACCAGGAGTCCCACACGAAGCTGGTTTCAGAAACGATTGCTGAGCCTACAGACAGTCCATGTTTTTGCTCCCCACCAGGAGTCTGGTAGAGAGTTTGGAGGGACTGACTGTGGGTCTTCAAGGACTGGATTGGGAAGCACTGCTGTAAACAGAAAGTCGTGTGTGTGTATGGGGGGTTGTCCAGCAGCTACTGATGCAATACGGGTATGGGGGGCCTGCAGCACATTCCCACCCACCTTCCTCAAAGGCCCAGCAGCGTGGGGGTGTGTTTAACACAGCATATTGTACTCTATCATGTTGATGCTGAACAAGCCTTACTCACAAAATTGTTTTTCTATTTTGAAATAAAAACAAGAAGTGGATAAGTCACACTGGCGGACAGTTGATCTGACGGGACCTAGGGCATACCCCGGCAGTAACGCGCAGTCACAGCGTCTCACGCTGAGGGACACTCGTAGTCACCCGCGTCCACGAACAGCACGCTGTTGGCACGCAGGCGAAAACCCAGGCGTCACGGGGAGACGATGCAAACTCCACAGACAGCGCGGGGGCGCAAGCCTGGAGATTATAAAAAATATATATACTGTATAACAAAATACAGAACGACATCATATTTAATATCTAACAGTCATCCATCTCTATGAACATTTGTTTCCAGAATCCAGAAGGTCCCTGTCTTCTGCAGCACCCAACCATGGGTCTTCTGCAGCTCTGGAGCAGACATCTAAATTATCACCTAAGGGACACATTAAGTAGCTGATTAATCGCTGCACCAAGAGGAGGTCTTAGCAAGATGCTCTACACCCTGTGAGCTTCCGGAACCTTAGCCTGGATCACAGATGGGAGAGGGGCCTTTCTGATGCCCCGGACGGGAGGGAGCAGCTGGGGCAGGTGAGGAAGCAGGACGCGACTGTAGCGTGTGCGCACAGCTGTCAGCGCCGCAACCCCCCCACCGAACTCACTGAGACACAAACAGGAAGCAAATCTAGACAGAGAGCGTCACAGAGAACCAACTGCTCTCTGCCTGCATTTCTGTTTCTTTTCTTTGGGGGAGATTATTTAAAAACTGGACACAAACTCCATATCATAATATCAGCTTCAAGCTCAGAACAGGGCTATGTTTTGTTCTTAACTGCTCACTTTTTGTAATTATTTTTATGACTGGTTATTCTAGCTGTAAGGAAAATGGTGAAATTTGGCTAAAACACAGCAAAGGCCAAACCCCAAAGCCCAGAAAAAGGGATCTCAAACCTGGTGCACATGAAGCCTGATTGGTGGCACGTAGCGGAAGTAAAAGCACTGATTAACATGCGTATTTCAATCTCACTGAGTAACTGGGCAGGCTTCTAGTCTGAAAGGTGAAGGAATGATCTTAATAAAACGCACAGAAAACGTTTGTGTGATGTGTGACAGTAAAACATTTGCTTTATAGCGTAATCTCGATTCTAGCAAATAAAAGCATATGAGTCACCAGCACCAGCAAAGAGTTTCGGAGCTGCAGTAATTCAATCGGTTTCCCAGCAGGCTTTTCTGAAAAATGAGCGCCTCGTGGCGGGGGTGGACCAGTGCTGCTTGCTTACTGTCACCCCTCCCATCCAGCCAGCTGGTTCCCGTCTCCCAGAAACAGGACCCAGGTGCGGCAAACGGACCAGCCGGTGCGGTGACACCAGACCAGAGGGATGGCAAGCCTGAAATCTTAGCCGCTGTGCTACGCCTGAACGACGGTTCCAAATTTATTTACGAAACTAATTCTGTATGTCCATACCTCGTTATGAGACCCCGCCACTCGTCACATTGACCTCAGGCACTAATTAACAAGGCATTTACTGCAGCTGCACCCCCGCATGGCTGCATGTTTAAATATTTTATTTTATTTTTTTTTTGCTTTTGTATCACATTCGTGAATTATGACTGAAATAGGTACAACGAGTTCCAACACAGCAATTGACCTGTAACTTGAGAATTTTCTGGAAACACCCATCACGTTACCACGGGCTCAATATGAACCACAGACTGAAGAGCATTCTTCCTGGAGGAATACAATTCCCCAAATTCGTTAGAAATTGCACACAGTGGGTGTGGAGAGTCTTCCTCTGTCATTACGCATCTTTTGGCTGTTCTGCTACTCTGTGTATAATATGCAGCATCTTCACCTTAATGAGAAGCTGCTTCCTGTTAACAGCCCTGAATGAGAACATCTGTGTTGTTTCCATGGCAAAGAGCAGAAAGAAAAAAAAAATAAATAAATAAAATATACAATAAATATGAAGATGGAGTCTAAGATAAGGCTTTCTTCAAAACACATTTAATTAATGTATTCTTCTTTGAACTATAACTAATCGTTATTTTTAAAAACAAGTAGTATAATAGTCTGTGCGTTATACAAAAGTATCCATTTCAGTGTACTTAACTACACTCTCCATGTGTTTCATTCCCCAAGCTGCAGACTACAGCTTCTTAAAGTCACACTCGTGGCATCTGAGATGTTCACAAGCTCTTCTGTGTGAGCGACGATGGTTCAAACCACCGTGCACGACCAGCTCACTGGCTGCAACAGAGCGTCGACGGACTTCGTTCAAAGAGCACATGAAGGGGAGACAGCACTGAGGGAATAACGCTTCTCAGCTGATACCTGGGGTGATTTAAAGACTGCTCAGCAAAAACAAAGACCAACCACACTTTGGATGCAATAGCAGTCAATAATAGAAAATTACAATTTCCTAACCCTTGGGGGAAGAGAGAAACAAATGTAGCTCGATAAATCGGGAGAGGTCTGTTTTACACCATGTGAACCACCTAAGCTTGAGGCCGCAGCCCAGCTTCAATTCCAATGTGTACGTCATGGAGAACAAAGGCCACTTTCTGCTGTTCTCCTGCTGTCACCCATCGTCATCGGCAGGCCCCCCCCTCCAATGGCTCCCCCCACTCCCACACCAGACAGCTTTCTGCAGCGATGTAAACTCCTTATAAATACAGCTCTGGAAAAATTAAGAGACCACAGCAAAATTTTCAGTTTCATTCTTTCTCAGTTTATGGACATGGTTTTTGTAAAATATACATTTCCAGCCCGGCTCTCCCCTGCTTCTGATTGATGAAGGGCGTCTTCCTTGCTTTATGAAACTTCAGTTCCACTTCTGGGAGCCTGATACACACTGTCCTAGCAGTGTACTTCACACCACTTAATGTCACCTGTACTTTTTGAAGGTCACTTGAGGTCATCCTCCGATTTATGAGACACTGCTGGATAAGTTGACTGTCATCTCTGGAAACCTGGTTTCTGGTCATTTCCAGTGTCTCTAGCTTCACCTTGTTCTTGTGTACTGCTGTCTGGACGCAGCCTTCTGCCAGGAGAACCAAGATTAAACCAGGATTTAACAATGTAGATTCTTAAAAAATATGGAGTGGTCGCTTAATTTTTCCCAGAGCTGTATATCTGCACACTGGCCAAATGGAAAGCTGCACAGGGAGACAGGGCTGGGGGGGGTGGGGTCAGTGACACGTGTGTCTGGTCTGGCAAGTCAGCTCCTGCACCCTGACCATCTGATATACCCACGTGGGGCTTGTCAGCGTCTGTGACAGTGCCGGCCGTGACGGGACCCCGGGCTGGTGCCAAGGGCACACTTCAAATGCGGTGGCAGCTGGGCGGAGGAGGAGGGTGGAGCAGGAGGGCGGGGCAGGAGGGCGGGCCGGAGCCCAAACACAGCTGCTGTGCTGAGAGGCTCCGTCAGCAAGGCCATGGAAGCCCGATGCTGTGTGTTAACTGTAACAAACAGTGTTTCCCTTATTCAGAGCCATGAGTCACAAGCAATTTATTGCCAGCATGACAAGGAATGCGGGCCACACTCTGTACACACACACACACACACACACACACACACACACACACACAGGTTTGTAATAATATCTTTGTGGGGACTCTCCATTCATTTCTATAGGGAAAACTCTAATCCCAACATGATGACCTTAACCCCTACCCAGCCCTAACCTTAACCATAAGTAACCAAATAAAATAGAAGACTTTTGGCATTTTCAGTTTTTTGATTGATTTCACAAATCCTGAAAAACAATCCCCACAAAAAATTACATTGTGGGACAAACATAGACACACACAGACACACACACACAGACAGACCTCCAGGAAAACACAATTCGCCTGAATAGTCTTGTGGGGACCCACTAAGCCAGAGAGTGGTAACTTCCTCTGTACACTGTCTGCTTTTCATACATCACATCAGAGCTTCATGAGCTTCAGAGACTCCAGGCCAACTCCCTGCCCCCTCCCACTGGACACAGGCACTTCCACTCTCCTCTCATCGCAGGAGCGGTGCACCTCTCTCCAAGATGAGAAGAGGAGAAACCTCACTTCAAACACTCCTCCAGCTCCCCACACTGACGTCTTGGACTTCAAAGCCATTTCAGCTGCCCCTCCCCCCTTTTCTGGGCCAATCAGACCCTTCAGAGATCCCCAATTCAGGAAGTGATGTCACTGAATCGCTGATCTAACTTTTATGTACAATACAAGCATCTGTACACTGTAAAATGTACCTGTCCTATGCATAATTCATCAGAGTAGAATTTCAAATAAAAGCACACGCTTCATTGGCCCCCTAGGTCAAAAGAACTTGAAAGCTGTTCCAATCTGACCTCTTTTGGACGGACAGTTAATGGCTGCTCAGCTGAATGGCATCTTTCCCCACCTGCCTTGCTTCTGCCGACATCCCAGTATCCCAAAATACCAACTTCAGCTTATCAAAGGACACCTCTGCAGTGCAACTCTGTGCTTCTCTCCTGAGTTTGTTTACCATCAAAATGTAATTACAGCATTTAGATACTAAAGACACTTATGGAAATATAGGTTTCCCAATACATTTTCATTATTTAAGATAACAAGGACTCAACACGGTGCACCCCAGCCCGGTGCTGTATGCTGCCTCGGATAGGCTACAGGGCCCCCGCCGCCACCCTGACCGGGATAAGCGGTTAGAAGACGGATGGACGGCGATTTCGATGAATATTCAAAGAATATGTGACATGATATATTTCCTGCAGCATGCATTATGCAATGCGAGTTAAATTCAATTCCCTATTTTAGCAAGGGAAAAAAAAAATAAATCCACTATTTCACATAACTGCTGCATTTTAACAAATGAAAATGCCAATTTTCAGGCCGAGACGGGCATAAAGAGTCAGGCAGCATGAACATAGTGGATAGTAAGGAGCTTCTGGATGCCGCTTAGGCTGAAATCTGTTCTGCGGGCCACCATCAGTGCAAACCTCTGGTCAGTGCTCTCCTAGCGCGTTTACCTCAAACATTCCCACGGATACTATATCTCCTCAACCATCTGTGTGTCCTTACAAATGACAAACAAGAAGATGATTATGTGTTTCAGCTGTTATACATTTAAAATTGCACACTGAAATATGGGTTATTAAATGTTTTCAATCTATTAAGCTTCTAGCACTTACGAAAAGAAAACCATGTGAGTTTGAATCTTAGGGTGGGGGGGGGAAGGGGGACTGTTACCATGTAATTTAAGCTGCCGGATCTCTGGCCACCAAACCTGCATAGACGTGTTGTGATCACTGTAAGAATACGGAACAATAAAGGTGGTTACTATGGAAATGGACAGTCATCTCTGCCTTTGGGTTGAGTGTTGAACATATGGGCCATCGGGACGCAAGCAGCTGCTGGCTGCCAAACACGCCGTTCCCACACCAATAACACCCGAGCGTTGTGGACGGGTGTCCAAGGTCTGTGACCGTGTGGCAATAAACCAGCAGCATCAGCACATATGGGGGGGGGGGGGGAGCAACGGCGAAGACCCCCCACTACAATCGGCGAGGCAGCGGCGAAGGATGAACGCCAAACTCGTACAGAGGAGAACCTGAGGTGTGGGGTCTGGGACTCACAGCTGACAGCGCGGTGGGGGCCCGACGTGCCGACGGGGGGGGGGGGGGTTCTCACAGCAACACGTCGCTCAATCCGCCCAGTTCTCATTCAGATTTTCCCTGCGACAGCGATCTTGCCAAGCGGACTGACGAATTAATCCCGCAGCTCATTTAGCCTGTTACCTAGCGACCTGTCTTATGGCTCAGGCCTCTTAGGAATGACTTCTCATCATTCCGGCCATGATCAGATGACCCGAATCTCAAAATGTATAGATTGAATCGCGACCATGTAGCTCAAAATTACAGGCATTTTTCTTGAAGTTGGGACACTGTTTGATACTGACGGGCATTTTGAGGGAGCCTCT
>JAODLC010000133.1:23640881-23677962 GCA_026781145.1 Hippopotamyrus pictus | reverse complement strand
AAGAGCTAAGCTACACAGGGCTCCGGCCCCTCAGGACTGCAGTTTGACACTCCTGCCTTAGCAGATCTGGGTGCAGCCATTTCTTAGGTGTGGCAGAAACTCAGTTGCTTTAAAACAGAGCAACAGCACCAGTGGTTAAACTGACAGTGTCCCCTGAGAGGCGACAGGAACGGCCGACTCACCATGGCCTGCCTCTGGCACTGCCTCAGCCGGCACTTCTGCCTCTTCTTATTGCTGCCTCCGAACTTGGGCTTGTCTATGCAGAAGTCGCAGGTGCCGCAGTCGGTGGTGTGCAGGCAGGCGCTGCACATGCCGCAGGCCCTCCGGCTGCGTCTCTTCGGTTCGCCCTGCGGGGGCAACACGGCCAGGCACTGAAATCGGCGACGAACTCTGACCTGAGAAAAAGTCTCTTGTGCGCCAAGGAGTTGTCTTGATCGACACATGGGGACGGCGGACAGTAAGATGCGCAATATCACAGCAACACTCATACCTCCAAGTCATCGTCATCATCCAAGAGGAAGAACTCTTCCGATCCAGTGTACTGGAGAATGAAAACGGGACATAATGACTCTCTCATAACTTCAGACACACACACACGATTCTTCATTCATTCCCCTGTAGGTTCGCCATTATGGCGACTCGTGTTTCTGTGTCTTGTAGGATCATATATGCACTTACATTCAAAAGTAATAAATGTGAAACTAAACCATGTGTTAATTGGTTGTCTGATCACACCTCAGTGAGGTGTTAATCCCCCCCCCCCCCAATTAGTTTATAAACGTTTTTTAACCCCCTGGAGGTTGATGCCTGCCAGTCACTTTTGAAGTTTTGAGGTAAGCTTGACGTTTTTATTTATTTCACCTATCTAAAAAAATTTATCCCAAAGTACAACATATACCTATGTCTATATACCTGAGCACTAACTCAGCACCAATCATTTAGAACGTCTTTTTTTGTTCAAATTAACTGTCAACATACACATTTCTCAAAAACCAATCTTCAGAGGTATCCTTAAACAGATTATAAACCTTTCTGGCTAAGACTTCTCAGCTCAGGAGCTTGTAAACACAGGTGTTGGCTACACCTAGATGAGCAAAGCATTCAGAAATTTCATATGGTTTGATTACTAAAGTGTCAGTACTTTGAAGGGACACCCCCCCCCCCCCCCGAGTCAGCGGCCTAAACAATGAAGCAAAACACCTGTAATAGTTTACATACTGTCAAGGTTCCATAATTCTGCAATGTCATTGTTACTGCCCCCCCACACCCATTAGTTTGTTAAGTTAGTGTGAACTGTAAGAAAAGAAGAAACAGAAGCCTTTATGCGGTTTATAAAACATACCATGGAGTAAATGTTCATTAATAAAAAGTGAGATCACATTACTGGAATACTACTAAACAATAAGTGAATAATAGAATGATCAACTATAAGTCCTGATCAGGATGCCAAACTTCAAAACAGTTTCTGACTGGTTGAAGGCAGATGTCACAAGCTTTGCACTTCCAAGGGGTTTTGTATATATAATAATTCACAAAATATTACTCATATTTTACTGCTGAACTGGGCCACATTTCCCAAAACCTCCCGTCGGCGACTTGGGTAACTGGACCCGCTGTTGCAAGGTTCCAAATATGCAGGTTGCTAACATAAATAGCAACGATGATTTCGAGAGACGCGCCCCGGCTGTTTCTGCACCGCAACTTCGCTCCTTCCATTTCTGAATGAACAGTGAACACGCAAGTTCCATCATTTGTGTCAATTATGCAAGTATTTTTAATACGAAAGTTAATTTGATGTCAAATGTCTTATTTCCAGCAAATACAATCCATACTATTTTAAGCTATTTTTCAAGTATTTTGAGAAACACAAGCTAAACAACCTGAAAACAATTGCTTTGTAGTCTCATACTTGCAGAAAAATCTCAAAGGTAGTGAGAACCGCTAAAAGAACAAGTGCCCGATACCAACAGTTTGCATATATTTTTCTTCTTTTTAAAGTGTTTACATTAGTGATCAAAATTAGATTTTGTAATTTACAAAGTTACGGCTAATCTGAATTTGCAGTTATCCATGACTTGAAGGGATGTATTTTTTCCCACCACAAAATAAAAAGTTGAAGCTAGACATAAACAAGAGGATATGGCAGTTTTCACATATTTTCTTGACCCAGTAACAACCGTGGGATTATCGGATCATTATCATACAAACAGAGGTATTTGCCAATGGGGGGCGATTTGTGTTTTTATTCCCCTTACAAAGCTCTAAAAATATATTTAGTTTCTACCGATATATCTGAAAAGTACACCGTTCAAGGTTTCTGGTGGTGTTTTTTATGTTTCCTGCCGAGTGTTTTTAAACGGTTATTTCCGTTTTATCCTGCAAGCAGCATCGTCAAATGCAGAGGGGCATCAAACGAGACACGGAGGAAAATCACCTCACTGACTGTTTGCCTGCTTGTTGAAGCCCCAGTGTAGTCATCCATCATGGGGGCCTCCAGACTCTGCAAGCATCAAATCGGGCTCAGATTATGAATGACCGGTACCACGTTAGGTCACGGTGTGATGGTCATCTAACCGGAGACCCCCCCGCAGCCCCAGGCATTACCTTGCGAATGGGGCACAAACACTTTCGGTGCCGACACCGGATGGGTTTCCGAGAATCGGGGTTGAGGAACCCGTTCCTGCAGCTGGCACAGTTCCCACAATCCTCTGTGACCATGCAAGCACGACACTGGCCGCAGGGCAGCCACTGGGAGGGAGAAAACGGATGGTGGGATTGAAATGACTTCTCCTAAATTCTTTGGCTCTGCAGTTCTGGGGCTGGTTTTGAGTGAACACCCATTTCACACCAGGAAGGACGTGAGCCATTAACAGTGGAGTCCGGCCGGCCTTAAGTTTGATAGCTTAGCAGACTGGGTGACAAAAAGTAATGTCACCTTTAAGAGAGCAAAAAGATTTGCCTTTAATGACAGGCCGGCAGCCTCCCACTGCTGATCTTCAAGCAGAGCATGCGCATATACAGGGGGTGTGCTTACCTTCCTGAAGATGATGTTTCTACGGTCAACTGGCTTCTTCTCAGCTGGAAGGAGACACACACACACACACACGGTCCAACAAAACTAATCTAATTCATCAAACCAGACAACTAATTCAGCAGCATGGATTTGAAGACATATACCGCTTCTTTGCACATGTTCAGATTTATCGGTTTATCTTTAATAAAATAAATTTGTTTGATGTTAACGTCAAACGGCGAGTGTGACAGTTCTTGACGTACACCTGCACTTATGGCACGTCCCTGGCTGCAGTGGCGGCCCGTCCCCCCCGGTGAGCGGGTCACCGCATCGGGAACAGCAGCTGAAAGAGAGGAAATCACACCTAACCGTCACGCCGGATGCTCACCAGCTGGGGGGGGGAGAAGGTGGGGGCAGCTACTCACCTAGCTGTGTTCCCAGGCACATCTGCGGACAGACCGAGCTCCACAGAGGACGACGGCGACCCGGAACTCAGCTCGCCATCTCCCTCGGGGGTGGAGGGCAGGCTTAGGGGGGCCAGTGAGGGATCGGGTTCCGACCAATTGATAGGGCAGACGCGGAAGCCAGCGGGCAGCATGCCACCAGGGCGGTGGGTGTGCAAGGCAGCGCCGCTCTCCCGCTGGGGCCTGCGCAGCGGCAGGGGAGACCCAGGGGCAGCTCTCTGGGGGCCAAAGGTCGTGTCGGAGGTGTAGGAACGGTCCTGACGGCCCCCCCGCTCAGGGGAGACGCTGCGCTCGGAAGAATTACCACCACCGGTCGACGGAGATCGGTCCTTTTTCGGACGCTGCAGGAGAGGGTCAAAGAACAATTGAGGAGTTTTTGTCGTGTAAGCATGTCATGGGTCACCAGCTCCTCAAATGAAACCACTCGCACGCAGCATAAACATGGAACCATACTGATCACATCAAGTTAATCTGAGACACATGAAGCGCAACAGACCGCCCCCCCCCCCCCCCAACAGAAACGACGACGACATGCAAATCAGCACCACACCTCAGAGGTACATCGACAAACGGCCCTCTATTCGGTGGCCCTCACCCCCCGTTTCTTGCCACACTTAGACACCCTGTCCATGAACAGCCCCGATTTGAAGTCAAAGGACGACACGTCCATGGTCCCGGCCAGGTGTCGGATCATCTCGATCTTGCTGCGCAGGCGGTCGCCGCTGGGACTGCACATGTCAGACACGAGGGGTGACAATGAGGCAAAAACAGCCCCCACAGGCATTAATATTTAACTTATCTGACGATTTAATCACAAAGCAACTGAGGGTAGAGGGATGGGTTACAATTAATGCGTGCTCCCTGGGATTTGAACCTATGACCTTTGCATTATTAGTGTAATGTCCTACTTGAGCTACAGGCACAGGCCCACATCGCTACCTCATGTAATAAGTGTCGGTCCTGCCCACGGTGAAGCCCGACCGGCGAAAGACCTCCTTGCGCTTCCAGCCCCGCCCCAGTATGGGCCAGTCCTCCCATTCATCGTCGACAACGTTCTTCTTCCTCCTGGGCCTGGACCTGCTGGACATGCACGAGGATTTTAACGAGGCGAGGACAGGAAGGGTGGGGACTTTGGCCGAGAGGTGACCTACTTGCCGTTGCTCCTGCGCTTCCCCAGGAAGTTGCGCTCACTGTCAACCAGACTCCCACTACGCTCGCTCTCTCCGGCCAAGCTGCCCATTTCCACATCCCCTTTGCCGTTCTGACACGCAGCCCCCGGAAGCAGATCCAGCTGCCAGCTCTGACGGTCATCCCCGTTGCCGTCGTCGTCGTCGTCATCGTCGTCCTCCTCCAAGGGTTCTAGCCAGTCACCTGGGGGCTCATTCATCTTGTCCTGGGCCTCCATCTCTGAACCCACCCTCTCCTCAGCTTTCCCCACAGCACCTCCATCCACAGCACTGGCCAAAGGCCTCTCCACTCCTGATAATACTAGACCTTTTGCCCCATTGCTCCAGGGCTCCACCTCCCCTGCTCCATCCTTATTTCTGTTCCCCCTTTGGCTATCAGGGTCTGACTTGCTCGGTGGTTCTTTGCTCATCTCCCAGGACCCACATGAAAGCCACTGCCCCAACAGCCACACGCGTACTCAAACGCATGGAGGCCAGAGGCTCGTTTTCTTACCGCTGCCCCCTTGTGGTTTCCCAAAAAACCAGCAACTGACAAATCAAAGCCCTTGTGGGGGATTTGACTTTGACTAACCCTTCACTTTGCACCCACTCAAGGCAGTGTGAAGATTTGATTTTCCATTTAGGAAGAAGTTCCAACATCAGTCATTCCACATCAAGTTTCACACAGAATTATTCTTTCTGTTCCTTGATTCTTCTGAGAAAATGAAAATTCCCCACCTGACAAGATAACAGTGAACAACAACAACAATCAGTCTCTCAAACACACGACTACATGACGCACACTCAAAACAGTGCCAGGTAAACCGGTTTCAGAAGATGCAACTCAGAATGGAATTTTTCAAGTTTTATTAACCTGAATTTACTTTTGTGTTTTAGAAAAAAGAAAATAACTCTGCATTTGGGATAGTGCATTCAATAAGAATGTATTAAAAATAACGTACGCAAATGAGAGTGAACACCCATGCCACAGGTCTTCAGTCTACTGTGTTAGGGGAAGGGTCACCCTTCTGTGGGAAAATAGAAAGAACCATTAGAAGGATCCTAGAGACTAACAAATTTATTCAATAAAAAGCACAGGTTTACTCCAAGTCTGGAGTGATGTTACACCACAAGTAAGATTGCAGTTTTACTGATAACAGCACACTTGTAACTGAGAACTCCAACACTGACAGAGCTCTGGCACGTTTCTCAGTAGATGGACACCTCATTTTTTTCCCACTTTTTTTTAATAAGTGAAACCATAAAAAGACAGGGTGGACGCAGGTTCAAAGTCCAGCGTGGGTTTGTTCTCCTGCTCTAAGTAACGATGTGGTCTTTGGGAGTATTTAAGTCAAACCCCCTCAAGAGTGGGGGCACCCCAGTTAGAACAGATTCCATACGAGTGAAGTTACCCAGCGCAAGAGTTTAATAGAGATAACAGGGGTAGAACTAAATTTGGAGGTGGTAGTCTGAAATCCCCAGGCCCATGCAGAAAATGTTTGAAGTTAGACTATGGTGTGACAAGATCAGATAAGCAGGCTGACCTCTATGGTTAAGCTATCATGCCCACAGAGACACAAGCAAACGACTGAACAGAGCTTCAAGTTAACCACTCATATCTGAACTGTTCCTATCATGCTGCGCTCTTTGGGAGCTCTTCTCAGCACAGGGATGTTTGCAGAGCATCCCATAACGTTGACATCCCAATGAGATTAATCTTGCTGGAATGTGTCAGAGTATGATATATTGTTAACACCATCTTCAGCAAACAGTACCAACGTGTTTCAGTTTTTCCACTCTTATCAGTCAAGTGCAGTGGTAGGACCTCAGAAATACTCAGACTTTTTGTTTTACTGCACCGTAAAGGGGTATGGGTGATTTGTTAGACCGAAATTCTCATGCCTTGTGGGGTACAGGGAGAAGGTGAAACAGGATTCTTGTGGGCATTAAACTGAAATAGCACACTTTACAAACATGTTTCGACAAAAACCAGTTCCAACTCATTTTCAGAGGAAAAACAAACCGGTTTTGTCAGTCTTACTTAGCAAACGACAGCAAAGACCGTAATGGCGTAGATATATGCGGCTTCCGTAGGTGTAACACGTTGCTCCTCCGAATTCAGGGACTGGCATATAAATGACACACCGCAGAACTAGTGTCCTTGTGTAAACAGCCGGGAACACGACTTATTTCAGAGCCTTAAGTTAAACTTACACCCTGAAAATAGTAATGAGGGTCCTGCTTCCGAACAGCAAGCTTATCTCCTAACCAGACCCGTTTGTGATGGACACAATCCAGTGATACAGGTTCAAAAACACTAACATTCTGAAGGGAATGTATCGTAAATATGTGATTAGGAATAATCACGGAGATGGTGAAATGGATTCCTTTATCTACTTCCAAAGGGGGAGAAGAGAAGCAGGCACATTTAGAAGCGACGGCCACAGACTTGGGAAACCCTGTACAGGGAACTGAGAACAGACTGATCAAAGACACAAAACTCGTCTCTCCGCGAGCGCGGAAACTCTTGCCGCGCGCCCTAAACACGAAGCCAACCAGCTTCCCAGCACACTCTCAGCAACAGGGCTACGAAAACGGGTTAGCTCTGACGCTATCCAACACTGCTTCTGCACCGCCTACCCCCAAACAGCACCAAAAGCTGCCTGGCTCACAGTGGGAATGCTAACTAGCCAGTCAAAGCATGTGCCTTTTAAACCGTTCGCTCCACAGATCGCCCCTACAGCTGGGCAGCGCGCCGACCGTCGCGTCCGAATCGCCGTGGGTTGACTTACAAGCATGCAGAGCCGCAAAGGCGGAAGGGGTCATAAACGCGCATCCCGTTGAGTCAAATCCGCATTTAACTCTCGGTAGGACATGAAATTAACTCACGGAGCAGGAAACGAGCTCCCAGCGATGAGCATGCGCGGAACACACGGCCAAGCGGAAGACCACTGTCACGTGACGGGGATCGATTGAAGGCTGCATGTGCTAGGAAGTGCTTGTATTCATAAAACACAATTCCCGCTAATTTATTTGTTCAAATGCGGTTAGTGACGTGTTTCAGTGTAACACTCCTAAACATAACAAATTTACAAACGACAGGAGGCCATTCGGCCCATCAAGCCCGTTTGGGGGGAACTCAACTAATAGCTCAGAGTTGTTCAAATCTTATCTAGCTCTGATTCAAAGGAACCAACGTCTACTACTGTGATGCCTGTAAGAAATTGCCAGGTTTTACACGTTGTCCGATGTATTTGTGTATTTTGAACCTAATATCCTGCCTAATATCAACTTTAAATTTGATGGGGATACATCGGTATGTAGTTCTGTGCAATACCGGTCGAAGCACATGTGGTACCCTAGGCAAGCTTCACCTACCCCCCACAGACAACGTGAAATCGGGTGCTACCGGTCCTCAGAAGATGGCGCCCTTGGTGACCGCCTATGTCCCTATTGTTTTTATTGGCACTGGATTGACCGGCACTGTTCCAGTGCCGGTGTTGTCTGATTCACTGTAAATTCTACATCTAAAAGGTACAGCAACAAGTTAAAACAGCCCACGAGAATCTGCGGTTTGCTCAGAAAAAGATTACAGAAGAATCACATGCTCTCTTTCCATCAAGGATCTATGTACATTTGGAAGTGTCACTATAAAGAAAAAGAACATTTAAACATGCAACATATATTAAGGGCCAGTTAAGATCCTTTTTGGAGACGTCAAGTGGCTAACATTTATATATTGTCTACGAATAATGTTTCGACTCTAACAACGAAACGTTATTTCTGGGCGTATATGAAGTCTGTCGCCTACCCAGCTGCGCGTTGCTTTTCCCCCCTCACCTCTTCCTAATACTCCGCCCAAATCACGTGTCCACCCTGGTACGGCACCATTTGCTGATGGCTGCAGCGCGACACTTTCCTGCGGACCGGATGCGTGGTGTTGGCCAAAGGAAATGACGTATCCAAACCGTAAATCGTGTTGATGTTTCGGAAGGGACTGTTTCGTTTGTTTCCGTGCAACGGCATATCGACAGAGAAGGACCAATTTGAATAAGTTACTTATTAAAACTTATTGGAACAATACGTATACCTCAGTCTGATTAGGTGTGAAAGTGGAATTGTATACCGTTTGCCTGAAATTAGAGGCCTAAACTGTTAACTATGACAATTCTGCCGAAGAAACCAAGCTCTTCGGTCGGCACGTCGGATCACCCCGATGAGGCGGACCGTCGAACGTGTTCTGACTCCCATCAGCGGGGAGGCCGGACAGGGGTTAGAACCAGAACATCTCCGCCGTCCTGGTCCTACCAAACCGTGCCTCCCTCTAACCCCCGACCCCAGCAGGCCTCTCCCCAGCCGGTTGGAGCAGGGTCGCCAACGAGGGCTGGTGACTCTAGTGGCAGCAGCGGGGTGGCAGGTGTCGTTGGGGGACGTGGGGAACTGTGCAGCAGCGGAGGGCCTGGAGGTTGTTGCTCCGGACCTGGGCTCAGCAAAAGACGGAGACAGACTGTCTGCCCAACAGGCATTTCCACCGTTGGAGTGGCTGGACCTACCGTGGGTAGTGGAGGTCCTGACACGGAGGAGGGGACAGGCAACAACAGCGAGGACGAGTACGAAAACGCCTCCAGGCTACAAAGTATTGACCCCACAGCAGCCGAACAGGTAGCTGAAGCATGCAAATGACCCTTCTTAATACATCATGGAGGCTTCCTGCTCTCACCCGTAGTCGCTAGTTTAAATAAACCGGGCAGAGAGTAGTAATTTGTCACTAACAATAATAGATCCCAGTGTCATTACGTGGAAGGTTTTTGGGCAAGAGACTGCCCCTATAGATCGTATGGTGGGTATTCATTTAATGTCTTTTTCGGGGTAATGACGCCTCATACCTTTTGTACTCCCCTCCTTGCACTGACGGCAGCTCTATGGTGATTGAGGTAGAGAATTGCCGGTGTTATGCCGAAAAAGGCATCCCTGCCTTAGAATACATGCCGGTGTTCTGACGAGTTGAGCTTTTAAGGGTTTTTTGGGGGTTAGGGGTGTTTTGGGGGTTAGGGTTTTACCGGTTTTTGGGGATTAGGGTTAGGATTAGGGCTATTGATTAGCACTACGGTAGCCTGACAAAGTAGCTCAACTTGTTTCAGATCAGCGACCAATCAGTCATTTAGAGACCGGAATGCATTCTACCGTACGGCAGGGATGCCTTTTTCGGTATAACACCTGTGTTTCGGTGCCCCTCACTGCGCCACTGGGCATGTTAGACCTTCATTCAAACTTCTGACTGTCTTTCAGATCTTCCATAAAGTTGAAAAACGCTGTTTTTAGAGCGCCGTTTTTCTACTTGCAGCAGGAGCGATGGTTTGAGAAAACACTGCGTGAAAAGAAAGGGTTTATCATCAAGAAGATGAAAGAGGACGGAGCCTGCCTGTTCCGAGCCGTCGGTGAGTGTGCCTGTACCGTTTCTGCGGCTTCAACCTGGTTTAAAATGAGTAAAGTTAGCGTGGTGTGCAGTAATAGATCAATCTTCTGTTTAACTCCTAGTTTGTGAAAACGGGACTGATTTTCAGCCTGACCTGAAAATGCCCAGTGATTTGAGGGTAAATTCTCAACTCGGTGCTCAGAGTTAACATTTTCCCAGTGTTTCAAACTTGACTATAACAGTTAATTTCACTAAACTCTGTAAATTCCCTGCCTGTTATTAAAATGCCATTTTTAGCTGTCTTTCTTTTCTTGGCACAGCATGGAAGCCAAGTTTTTTTTTTTTTTTTTTGGTATTGTTAAAATCAAGATAAATTTGGCGAGGTGTTCTTCAGAATTTTTATTTCTTGAACATTTGTATATCCCAACCACAGTAACAGTCTTTAATCAACAGCAGACCCCCATAAGGTGCCTGTTTTTGTCATTAATTCAACTGACAATGTTTTTCTTTTAAGCTGATCAAGTGTACGGGGACCAAGATGTGCACGATCTGGTCAGGAAACACTGTATGGACTACTTGGTGAGTCACTATAGGAAATAATGGTAGCATTTACAGAAAATGCTTTATACTGCATAATATATCCTGTATTATCATACGGGCTCTGTGGAATGAGCTGAATGGTCGTTTTTTTTCCCCGCAGCAGTGCTGTCATTTGCTGGTAACCCTGGGCTGTTGGTTCCTTGGTGCTTTCAGCAGATTTTTTTCCATACTGTCCTGAAAACATCGGTCACTTGTTAAAAAAAAAAAACCATGCCGTCACACTGGTCAGCACATCGAGTCATATTAATAATTGATCCCTGTGGGGAAATTCCCTTTACACCTCCCTCAGCTTGCTTTCTGTAGGTGAGAGCAAGCCGGCGGCAAAGGGCAGCCACCCATAGCAGTGCCCAGGGAGCTGGGGGTTAGGGGCCTTGCTCAAGGAGCCGCAGACGTAGCAAGGCTGGGCTCGCACCGGTGACCTTCTGATCACAGGCATAGGGACTTAGCCCACTAAGCCACACCCTACCCTCTAAGAGATTCCTTCCTTTTAAATTATGGGTTTGGATAGTGAAATTTGACTAGCCAGTGTAAAATTAGCACCTTGAGTATTCAAGTACAGAAACATGTAAAAAATCCATCTTCCATGATTGTTTATCTAGTTTAGGGACATGGAGACTCTGGAGTGTATCCCGGGTCCGTTATCATGAAAACATGAGATGCATGTATTAAATATGTAAATGAAGCATGTTGTTTGAAGAATGGCGCTCCCAGAGTAGGTTGTAAAAATCATCCAATAAATTTATAATTAAATTTAACATGGTTTGATTTCAGGTGAAAAATGCAGACTATTTCTCGCGCTTTGTGACAGAAGACTTCACTACCTACATCAACCGGAAACGGAAAAGCAACTGTCATGGCAACCATGTTGAGATGCAGGCAATGGCAGAAATGTACAACCGACCAGTAGAAGTTTACCAGTATGGGACAGGTGATTAGGTGACACTTTTTATGACAAGGAAATTGCTAGCCATGTGTTCTAAAGTAAGATTAGTGTCAAATGTCATTCATTTTCTTGTTGCTCCCCCTCCTCTTTAAATTTCTAGAGCCAATCAACACATTCCATAGCTTTCATCAGAACAATGACGAGCCAATCAGAGTTAGCTACCACCGTGCTAGTCACTACAACTCAGTGGTGAACCCAGCCAAGGCCACCATAGGTGTGGGCCTTGGGCTGCCGGCCTACAAGCCTGGAGTGAGTACATTTACTTGTTTAGCATACACTTTTATTCAGAGCAGTGTACAGTGGAGGAAGCAGGGTCAGCCAGTCCCTGAAGCAATCAAAGTTAAGGGCTTTGCTCAAGGGCCTCCCCTAATGAAATCACTCTGCCAACTGTTCAAGTCCAGAAAGTACAAATCTAGACCAAGGTTATGTTTCAACCAACCAGTGGAGTACACTGTGACTCTGACTCTTTATACTCAAATGGTTGGATGAAACAAAATCTTGGTCTGGATTTGTACTTTCTGGACCTTAGGTTTCTGCCTCTGAATTTGATTCAAATTTGGATTTTTTTTTCAAGAGTTCTAACCCTCAAAGAAACAAACTGCCCAGGATGGTGCCATCCTTTCCTCACTTTGATGATTTGTGTCGCCCGTGGTTTAATTTCTACCCGTATCCTAACTCTGAGTGGTTGCCCCTCACTGTCCTTGGTAGTACGCAGATCAGTCCTTGATGAAGAGCGCCATCCGGTGCTCGGAGGACTCCTGGATAGAGCAACAGATGCTGGAGGACAAAAAGAGGGCTACGGACTGGGAGGCCACCAATGAGGCCATTGAGGAGCAGGTGGCACGGGAGTCCTATCTGCAGTGGCTTCGGGACCAGGAGAGACGCTCGCGGCAGGTGCGTCATGGAAGACACCCTGTAGGCAGCACCGGTGACCCCAGATTACCAGGATTATTCAAACAGTTCCGAGAAATACTTATTTATCCTGCTCTGTCTTGTGCGTGTTTCAGCCCCAGAAAGCTAGCGCCACCTGCAGCTCGGCAACGGCAGCCGCATGCGGCGGACCCGAAGAGCGGAGTGGCCGGTGCCCCCACCGGCACAGCTCAGACCAATCGCCTGAGAGCCCGAGCTCCGTCCATCCTCATACATCTGCAGAGCTGCCCCCCCTGGCAGGGCCGGGCCTCGTTCTTCCTAATCCTTCCTCTCCCTGTGCGCCAGGTTAGCGTGTGGATGCTGATGGGGAAGGGTGGCGGAGGGAGGCTGCATGATGGGCTTATGACTTTGACTCAGTTTGTGCTGCGTATAGCTCTTGGTCCCTTAACGAACTGCGTGTGATGATGCTCCTGGTTCTTCTCCAGGTCCTAGCAGCCAGTCCTCTGAGGGACCAGACAGATCCAAGTCCCCTTCCCTAGTGACTCTGCCTGATACCCCAACGTGGGGTACAATCATGCAGGAAATGTCACCGACGGTCTTTGGTAAGTTTATCTGGCAGCTAAAGAGAAACGGAATCCCTCTGCCTGAGCCTGCCACCTACAACGACACATATTTGTCACACATCAAATAAAAACTAGTCTTACTCTCGGTTTCAGCTTAGTTTTGTGTCCGGTGTGACTGAATCTACGCAGCTGCATCGGAAGCAGAATGTTCTGTTCTTTCAGCATTTCGTTTACACCTGCATAGCAATGGATTTTCACCAGTTGTTTGAAATGAAAACAAAGTGCCGTTTCCCTCCCTTCCCCTTTGTGGCAGTTGGTGTGTTTGTATTGTACAAGTAACTGGGTGTTGCTGTGCTTTTTCCTCCTCTGTGCCTTTAGGCCTAACAGACTGGGAGGACGATGCGATCCTGACCTCCGTGCTGGCTGTCTCCCAGCAGGAGTACCTGGACAGCATGAAGAAGGGTGGGGCGCACAGCGAGGCCTCCTCAGACCTTAGCTGATGTTCCGTTGTTCTTTCCTCTCCTCCCCTCTGTCCCACCACAACATGCCTGTATGACTTTATAATGCTCTGTAAAGTAGAAAACATTGTTTGGATGCATGTTCAAATAAAAACATCATCATACTGAAGAACTTACTTTTGTTTGTCTTCTTTTAATTTTATACTATTCTAAAAAATGTAATAAAATCTATATTTTGTTTTTTGTGTGTGTGTGTGTGTGTGTGTTTCCGTTAGATTTTGTGTTTAAAAGAGAACTATGGCTATGAAAAAATTCGGGCATTTATTATGTTCAGTACCAATAGATTCTATACTCTGTATGGCTTCACACAGTAGTTGACATTTGGTTTTGATTTTATTCTAACCTTAAGAAGAAATTCGATTCAATTTTCAAGCACCTGTATGGTAATCTATGACACATTTTGGATTTAATATTATTTAAATTTTCTTTCTCTTAGAATAATGTGTTTAGTTGTTGCTGTTTGTCTGAGACCCCAATTGAAAAGCTTATTTTCTCACTTTTCAAAAACAATACTTTTCGTCATAAAATATACATGAACATACATTTATGAAATAATTTAATAATATGGCGGATTTTTTAATTCTTTGCACTCACACTATCTCCGTGCATTGTAGTTTCAGTATGATTTAAATGTTCTCGTTTTTGAGAGGTCCAGTTTGACCTTATGGAGCTTCCGTAGACCGCGCTAAAATTAAGCGGGTGGCCGGTGAACAGGTTAGCTTGCGGTAGTTCTGTTACAAATGTATTTAAAATGTCTAAATGTTAAGAGTATCTAACTCTTGACAGTAAAAGTTTGTTTTCAGTAACACTGCCCAGCGCTGTTACAGTGCCTGCTTTCATTAAAGAATGGAAGACGAGTTCTCGAAGAGCCAGGTTGTTGACACGCCGACATACGATTTACTAAATTTATAAGCATAAAAATATCAACTGCCTTATGCTTAATCATGTTTTATATACACAGATGTCCTCAGTCTTCTGGTGTAATATACTTCGGATGGTGGTTTTCCGTTCTAAATGTATTATTTCATAAATTACCTGTTGCATGTCGATGATACGTGACGTGTTTATCTTTTTTTATGTCTAGCTTTCATTGTGTTATTTCGCGTTACATATGTATATTTAAGGTAATGCAAATGTATAAACTGTCCTATTCTTTTTTTCTGTAACTTGCTTCGGAGTGACCATAAACCTTCCTGTCCTCCTGTCTCACATTGGGATAGGTGTGTGATGTTGCCATTTTCTTAAAACAAGAAAAAGGTAACTGGCGTGTCTGATTCTCTTCCTTAGAGGCTGAAAGCCGCGGTTCATTTCACAGTCGGCCGTCTCTGTCAGGAGGTCGGGCAGGACTGCGACAAGGAGTTCAGCAAACAGGTTACCGCCGCCATCGCCGAAACCACCTTCAGACAGTGCGGTGAGTGCTCCTCCGGACCGGACCCCATCCCATTTCAGCATTCTGACTGGTCCATTAGAGTGTCAGCGTATAAAGGTTTGGCATAATGCTGTAAATCACATTATTTTATTTGCTGTACCATTACAGATAACTTTGCCAAGGATCTGGAAGCTTTTGCGAGGTATTTTATTGAAGCTGTTTCTGTTTTAGTTAACAGTTCATATAAAGATAGACCATGTAACGTTAATAAATTTAATTTTGCATTCTGACCTTGTAAGGCCTCTCTGGATAAATTGTTTATGGTTTTGTTGGGCTACAGACACGCAAAAAGGACCACAATCAACTTGGATGATGTCAAACTTATAGCCCGAAGGAGCTCAGCACTGGTGAGAGATACCTGTCCCGCAGCAAGCCGACACAATGGCCTGCTTAAAGTCTGGAATTTTCGTTTCCAGCCTGAATGTGTTTGCCACATTATTTCTAGAAGTTCTCCTGTACAAAGTAAATGCTTTATGCAAAGGACTTCTTCATAATGATTATCATTTACCGGTGACATTTTACGCACCTTGTTCCTGGTAGCAGTCCAGATGAGAATCTTTGTCCCAGTTTACAATACAAATTGGTTTGAAATCCTTTTTATATTGGGACTGATTGGCCTCTCCGCGCTAAAGTTAACTACATCACACGTTTAAACTACAGCAGTGATTTGAATGCAGACGTGCTGTTTGTGTCCCTTCAGTCCAAGTACATCACAAAGAAGTGTGAGGATCTTACATCTGCTAATCAGGAGCAGAAGGAAAGGAAGAAACGGAAAACGGACAAGAAGAGGAGCAGCGAAGGGGAGCAGGCAGAGGCCAGGCCAGGCGATGATGATGCTGGTGAGGAAGAATGAAGCGGTCTGTCTGAGAAGACCCACCCCCCCACAGAGGATGTATGTCGCGAATCAGAAACGGCTACAATGCTAGTCTGAGATGTACACAAGTTCTCCTTAGGAAAAAGTTACCCAGTCTGAAAGGAAAGGAAAATATGATGGGAAGGTGGTTATTAAAAAAGGCACAGGGAAGCTGTGTAGTTTGTGTTGGCTAATGACAGCTTTAGATCAGCAGGTGTTTTTACTTTTTTCATAATAAATGTATAAGAGGCAGCTTTGAAACCATACCATTTCTTGCTTGGTTTTTCAGGTCTGTTCAAACAATCCGTTACCCAGTGCCATATCACCTCTGATTCATAAGAGGAATGTCGATCAAACACAACTGCCCTACTGTCATGAGTTTTTAAAGTCATAGCTACAGGTAGGTTAACATCTCTGAAGCTTAGTGCTAGTAAATGTTATGCAATGTACACGAGTCACTAACACCATCAAGACCTTTAAAATGGCAGGAAGATTGTCCTTAAAAAGCAACACTAATACAATAAAATGTGACTGATCCATTAGTGAGGCAGAGACCCCACTAAAATGCACACCACTAGATGGGCTGAGAGCCATATTTAGATGCTTGTAAAAAAAGTTTATTAAATTGCAAAACCTTGCAATACATTAAGTAGTGATCGTTTACGCACTGCAAGTGGTGCATCTAAAACAAGTCAGAACTACATGTTTATTGAATTAAAAAAAATACAATTCAAGGGTTTAAAATAAGACCAGAGGACGCATGACAAAAATTCAGACTGCAGATGGCATCACCTTCTGTGCCTTATATCCTGTGCAAAATACAATCTCAGCAGGTGAACCCTTTGTGCAATTTCACATTCCAGTCAAGAGAGAGAAACCAAAACAACCTACAATAACTTGAATAAAAAACAAGATGCAGAGGCTTTAAATCAATACTTTACCACAAAAATAGTCATTGTGGGTTCACAAAATACTTCAATAAATTTTAGTCCCATTTTAAGTGACAGCAAAATATGCCAATAACAGTGTATTTAAACAAAAACATAAGAAAAACCATGTTACCCAGTAAATTTTGAACAGACGTAGAAATCAAATATATCCAAACATATTCCTGCTGAAATATTCATTAAACTGCCAGATCCTCTAAAAAAATATCCAAGTTAATGTTGGCTTCAAAAAGGAATTTGGACTAGAGTGGCCAGCCCCCTCCCTCCAATTCTAAACTGTCCATTTGAATTTGAGGTATGTCCAGGGATTGCGTTATAAAAAGCAGAGAAGACCCCTTATTCAGGGAACGGCATCAAGCTTTATCCCCTCACAGTTACTGATGTGACCATCGACACTCCAACTTGGGTCTTCAGGCGTCTCTGGATTCAGGTGCCAGCCCAGGGTAGCAGTATCCGAAGTGCCTAGATATGCGAATTAAATAAGGATTTGTGCATTTCAATTAAAAATCAAACTGTCAAAAAATAAAACAAAAATAAAACAAAAAACAACATTAAAGACAAACGCCTATTCAAATTAACTTTATTTGAGAACGGCCTTTCGATTGACAGCTCATAGAAAAATGCAAACACACTTAACAAAACCAGTCTTTCTAAACACACCGACAAATGCCCAGTGAAAACACACCGAGCTCACATGGAGCACCCCCACCCCCCACACACACACACGCACCTCCAAGCCAGGACAAACAATCACCGGCATTGAGTCACATGGTCACACAGATGGGCCAATGACAGGAAAGAAAAGCACACACGCCACAGCATTCACATCGTAATATAGCAAGGAAAGGTACACATATTCGTATTGCTAAACATTCCACTACATTGATTTCTATGTTTTTTTATGTTCAATCTTTAAACTAAGGGGTAGAGATCAGAGAAAGACTACATGGCAGGCATCTCCGGGGTAACAGCGTATCGAATGTCTTCACGATGGTCTCACACGCCATCCGATGACCCCAGATCACACTCGCGCACCAAAAGCTACAAGTTCGTCCAAGCTCTCGCAGTCATTAGGCGCCGCTTCTCTCTGTCTCATCGCACAAACAGTCCTTTCCACACGTGCTTTGCATTTTCTTTCTTTCTCTCCTCTCGCCCCCGCTCTCCGTTCGTTCGCTCACTCTCACTCCCTGGCCACCACCAACCCATCCTCCAATCCCACTCATTCTTCGTCAACAGTTCAGGGGGGAAAAAAAAAAGGACTTGGGTTTGTTTGGTTTTTTTTTTCCATGAAAAAAAGTGGATAAAAAGGCAACACCCACCGTCTAAAACAGAATATGTAGAGTGAGGCAGCAGCGGCCTGTGATGACAAAGCATTTACACGTGCGAACTGGGGAACTGAAAGTGAGATCTCTCCAGCATTGCTGCCAACGAGGGACTTCTTCCCGGGAAATTGGAAAAGAGGTGGTGAACTGCAGGAGAGATTTCAATGAAGGCGTTTTCCATAAAACTTTTTTTAAAAAAAAAAAAAAAAAAAGAAAAAAAATGCAAACAAAACTAAACTCCAGACAAACCATCACTGGTTGAACTGGAAATTAACTCATGCATTTTTATATATTGATATATATAAGCCGGTCATGGTCTAGTGTGCCAAAGAAGCTTTTTAACAAAAGTTAAATTTTAAAATAAAAGGAAAACCACTGTCGGAAGTAGCGTTGCAGTTCAGACTATTAGTAAACAGGTGATTTCAAGCACTCTGACATCATATCGTGTTCAGATTAACGCCAATGAGGATAAACATTCACTTTCCATTACGGGGGGAGGGGGACAGGCAGGAATCATTGAAATATCGATATTCAGAAATTAACCTCAGGGAATCTGGGACTCTTCAAATAACAAAAAGAGAAACGTATACTTACCATACAGCCTAGAGCTAAACCTGGAAGGCCGTGCTACATACCCCAGCCCGAGGACTTTGACTCCATACTGGAGCCGAAGCCAGAGCTGAACCCGCTGCTGTTATTGCCGGAATTGGAGCCTGTGCCCCAGCCTAAGCTCCCAGAACCGCTGGTGTAGCTGTTGCTGCCAGAACCGAAGGACTGGTTCTGGTCGCGGGTGGTACTAGTCTGACCGGCGGGGGTGGAGCCCGACGCGGCGGACTGGCCCTGCTGGCTGGCCAGCATGCCCATCATCCCCCAGCTGCTCTGCAGAGCGGCCTGCGCCGCCGCCATCATGGCAGGGTTTAGGCTAAAGGCCCCGAAATTCACCCCACTCCCCATGTTGTTAGTGCTGTTCCCAAGCCCACTGCGGCTGTTCCCAAACCCCTGACCTCCAAAACCTCCGTTCCCAAATCGACCCCGGTCCATCATTTGCCTACTATTGTTATGCTTAGGCTCCGCGTTGGAGATGTGCACGCTGACCCCTTTGATGATCAGGTCCTCCCCGCACAGGGATTGGGCAACCTGTGAGCCAATAAGAAAAGGTGACGATTAGGCACAGCTCTGGGACACTCCTATAGTGGTAAGTCCGTCGATAACAGGCTGGGTTACCTGGTCATCAGCAAAGGTGACGAAAGCAAAGGCCCGGAACGGCTTGGGTATGAAGACGTCAGTGACCTCGCCGTACTGCATGAAGAACTGCCGTAGCTCTTCAGCAGTCATGTCCTCTGTGCAGCGGCCAACGAACACCTTTCTGCTCCTCATGGGCTCATCAGGGCCTTGCTGCGACGGGGAAGAGAAATTTGGAAGTTTACACATTATTTCCCCTCAACACCTCTGACAATCCATTTAGCAAACACAGTTCATTCATTAACGAGGTCAGACCACAAGCAAAGGGGCCGTGGAAGGCAAGTCACCTTGGAATTCGGAAGCTTGCAGTCACACCACCTCCCGTCGATCATGTGCCGCTGCGACATCACCTTCACCTGCGTCTCATAGTCCGCAAAGCGCACAAACCCAAACCCTTTGGAATTCCCGGTTTTCACATCCCGTTTCACCTAGAAATAGGCGCCCATTGATCAACACTTCCAGACCCAAGCTAATCTAGCTGTTAACATCATGCAGCCAGACCTTAAAACCAATTTGCCAAAAGCCTCAAATCAGCAAGGGTTTCCATTATATAGAAAACAAAACCATAACACTTGTAACAAACTTTTGATAATGCTACTCCTAAGCAGTTGTGTTTACATGCAGTGAATTCAATGTAATAATCCAAGATGATTCTATTTTGATGCTGGCGTTTTAAAATCACAAAACACTGGAACTTTATGGAAACTTTGTGACGGTTTTTTTTTTTTTTTTTTAACTAAATGGTATGTTCATTTGCATTAATCTACTCACTTGCACCATAATGACTTCCCCAAAGGTGCTGAAGTATTCTTTCAGGTCCTGCTCGGACGTCTTCCACGGTAAGCCCAGGACGATAAGGTCCGACGTCTTCTGGTCGCCCCTCTTGATCTTCACCGCTGAGGATGCGTCGATCTCGTCCATCTTCCTCTTGTTATCTGCATAGCCAAAGACGTGTTTCCAACCACCCAAACACAACGCTAATCGCTCGATCGGCGCCCGCTTCTGCGACAAGATCCTCAAGAAAACCATGCCGCAGCAATGTCATCGTAACCACATTATAATCATTAGAATGTTTACAAACAGGCCCAACACGGAAAGTGCGCGGATTTAACAACCACGGCGCATCTGATGGCACTATGCAATGCATACCTTTAGGGTAGTTGACCACGTAGACCAGATTGCCCCAGCCGTTCTCGGGGGCGTGAAGGATGCCCTCCACCAGGCGCACGCCGCGCATGCACTGGGAAACCGGACTGCGGTAGCGCAGGCCGCACGCCCCGGGGAACTGCGCCGCCACGGTGGACAGCAGCACTGTGCCGTCGTCCTCAGAAGGGATCTCCATGGGTTCCTCGTTCTCATCCTCCGCAACACGAATGTACAGCTCGGCCATTTTCAAACGCAGCCGGTTCGGATCGCTTCTAATTACCTTGATTTCTTTTTAGCGGAAAGAAAAAAGGCGCAACAAAAGAAAAAGCAAAACGAATATCTGAAAGTGTTTACCACTGCATGAGTCCCAATTCTTTCTTAATTAGGATAAAATCCGGTTAATTAAAACGCGCGGCCATGTAAGGCCGACAACGCGAAGCACGTTTTCGAAATGAATGGAAAGCACTTTTCCTTTGTGTCGCGTGCGCATATAAATATTAGTGGATAGCCTCTCCCCGGACCCAGCTTTGAAAATCAAACCCCCAAGCTATCACACTAGACTTTTAACTATGGTCCTCCCGTCAGATCAATCGAGCCGCTTCTCCACAATTAAAAAAACACAGAGATAATCCGGCACAAGAACCTGATTCCCTTCTCCGCAAACTTCAACTCAAAATGGCCTCCCGTGTCATTGAGGGGAATTACGTCTTCGATGTGGGTTGGGCTCATTTCTCTCCTGAGCAAAACAATAAATTAGAAGACGTGGTTACAAAACTCCGACCAGTCAGATTCCTGTTCCACAGATATCACAATTTCCTTACAACACCCCCAATTTTCATCCCAAAATGTTTCATTCGAATTTCGATTGGGTTCGAGTCCATTCGATCAATCAAAAAATTAAACATTTTGCCTGCTCGCGCGGTGGTATCGCCCAGTAAAAACAATCGATTAAACGAGTTAATTGTACCTCCGATTAATTCTCTAAAGGGCCCCATGCCACATTATGACAAATATTTGCATTTTTTATTAAAAAGCGCTTGTTAAGGGTTTTTTAAAACATACAGAAGTACTGTGTACTCGTATCCCGGAGCTGGGGTAATTTGTGTCATTTTTTTGAGGGCGCTGTTACATATAACTGCTTGCTTCGAAGTATATAAGCCTTAACAATTGTCCGCGATGTTTATTAAATCAACGGTAACTATTTTTTTTCGTTTATCCAACTAGACACTTTATTTGATTTAGATTCTGCCCCTTATGAATTATTCACCTTGTTCATGTTTAAGCTCAGTAAAAATTAAGGACAGTTACTTTTTTTAATGTCAAATTTGTAAAGAACACAATCTATGAAAATTTGTCTTATACTCTGGTTATACTCATTATCTGGTTGTGCTCATACTCCTCGATGTTTTCCTTTGTCGACACCCTTCTGTGTTGTAATTAGCAGGTTATATTGATTTTTAAATAGTAGCTGTATTATGGAATAGTAAACTGATTTTTGGGTGTAAGGGTAAATATAAAAGTAGAGTAATTATTTTTTGCAGTACTGCTTTGGCATATCTTAATTACAATGGGGTTTGGCTACGTATGGAAGATAATGGAACATATCTGAACCATCAGTTTAATTAATGTGATATATACTATATTAATACTTTACAAAATCATTCTGTAAAAATTGAAAGTTATGGATCTGTGTAAAAAAAGAAAACCATGTCTATTTTTAATATACACTCCCACCAACTGCAGGCATGAAAGAATAAATTTTGTGAATGATTCATTAATGATGCATTTTGACTACAAGGTCATAAAGCCTAGTACATTATTAGAAATGTAACACAGGTAATCTACTATATTATTGTGACATACAATCACTTATTGTATTAGATCTAATGATCTCTTTATCATGTAGTAAATAATGTCCAGCTTTCTGTAAATTGTGTAAATCAACAAATACAACAAACAGAAATTTTGAATCCAGATTTCATTGACGGCATCCACCTCCCCTAAAAAGTCCACCGAGTAGAACCAGCTGATCCACTTCCGTAACTTCTACCATATTTTTAGCTCCCCATATTACCTGAGGTCATTTTCAATGTCTAGTGTACAAATATGATTAAAAAAGAAGCCAAAACAAAACAAATCGACTGGGCCTTTAAATTCAGACGCATTATCATATTCCACTGGACCAAATTCGTCGTAGATAAGTTCTTAAAACAATGTGAATATTACACGAGTAATTTGCTGTTTGACCGTGTGATTTTGAATGTCAACACAACTTTTATATTAAAAAGTTTTGACGATATTTATGATGGTGACGACTACCCGGGTTCGGCGCTCTATTAAGTCTGTCTGTCAGAGAAGGTGGTCCTCGCGGAAGTACTGACGTGTTCACAGAGGATCACTTTCTGGGAGCTCGTACGCGACGGCAATCCCGCAAAGCGTAGGGACACAACGACATCGCCGGGTAAGAGCATCAGTCCGTTCGCAGTCGTAGGCATTTTTAAATCCTAAAAAAGGTACGCACAGGATCTTTGCTGTGTTTCCATATCAAGTCGGAGGTGAACTTTGGCTGATAGTATTGTGACTGAACAACTTCGGTCCTAGAAACATCGCGTCTCTGAATCGATCGCTTTCGCTGTCGTAAAATGCCGTGCCGTAAACGAACTGACGCTTTGCAAGAGTAGACGGTACATGCAGTTCAAGTAAATGGACCGCGGTGTTTTTTGACTGGGAAGGTAGACATATGAACTACACTACCCACTTTAACAAGAATGCCAATTAACAGCGGCTCCCCATATTCATTGTGGGAGTAATAGTCAAAATAATTTGAATTGACCGTTTTTAGGTAATGAAGACGTATAAGGAAAATCTGTCTTTTGAAGTGTATGGGATTAACGATGGTTAATGTGAGACAGTTAACCGAATAGGTGATAAAGGCTGTATGATGAGGTGTCAAGACATTCACCTTTTTTTGGCTACACAAGAAATTGTGCCCAACAGGCGAGCAACCCAATTAATCACTAAACCAGCAGGCTGTCCAAAATGCTGAAAAATGTTACTATGCTATTCCGATACTGCAAAAAATGGCCTTCTGGCAGTAAATACCCGGTTATAGTTAGGTAGATAAGCTAATGTTGTGAGGCAGCTTGATAGACTGTGTCCATATTATTCCTTAAGACCGCAGAATTGGGATGCTCTTTTGCAGTTCCACTATATTTTAGCGTATGGTTTTATGTATGGACGTTTTCTAAAACACGCATAAATGGTTTTTAAAGCATCTTTAACGGCACTGTGTAGCACATGGCCTATTCTGGTCCCTTCTTTTCCCCTTCCCTCCTGGGCTTCACGAAAATTCCCTTCTCTTAAATGTACCGACCAGCTGTCCAAATTGAGCACCACGAGAAGATGATTAAATTAACATTAAATCGGTAAATCAGCAGAGGACAAAGCAGTGAAACGGCCTGATGGTATCGATTCAACACCCCTCTCACCAATACCGCAGATATTTAAAGATAAAAAGCTTTAGTAGCAAAGGGCCAAAAATACATTTATGTCTGAAAGGTAATATTGAATTGAACTGATTTATATGACCAGTGAAGCATTTATTGTGTACAGAGAAGCATAAATGTGGTTTATAATTCATTTCGTTCTAGTCTAAGTAGTGAAGCTGATGACAGCACGTGTTCCAGTTCACACACTTTTGAATATCTCTTAATACAGAGCTTATAATCTCTCATGTAAAGATTTTTTGCAGTAATATTAGTAATGCTTTAGTCGCTGTGTGTATGTATCAATTAAATATTCAACATCTTAAGTGTGTAACATGAAAATATATGATTTTGCTAATTGCTCCACTGGCTGTGGAGGTTATCAGGGGTTATATTGAGACCCAAACTGTGCCCCATCCCTGAAGCAGAACTACCAAAGTTGGAAAAATTACAAGCTTCACCTGTTCATCTTGTATAACGTGTTACACTTTAGGTCGGTGTGTGGGACCATTGGATGGTTCTCAAATCCCGTGGTTGGCAGAGTGATTTCATTGCTGGTCCCTTGAACAAAGCTCTTAACCCAATTTGTCCAGCGACTGGCTGATCCTGCTTTTTTAAGCTGTATCACTTTGGATAAAAGTGTCTTTTGTTATGTGACATAAAACTGGGCCACCGGGCAAAGTCATGTTTACGTCTCCCTTACAGAGGTAGGATGTCAGAGGGTGACAGCGTTGGGGAGGCCATTCATGGCAAACCATCAGTCGTCGGCAGCTTCTTCACACGGCTTGGTCAGGTGTGTCCTCCTCGTCTCCATCTAATCCAGGGGTGGCCAGTCTTACCCGCAAAGGGCCGGTGCGTATGCAGGTTTTTGGGATAACCTGTAGGTCAGCTGTTCAACCCAGGTGTGAGGACTCTTCAGCCAATCAGTCCTCTAATTGGTAATCTAATTAGGGAGTTGCAGCGAAAACCCGCACACACACCGGCCCTTTGCGGATAAGATTGGCCACCCTTGATCTAATCTGATGAACGGTTCCACTCATTTTAACATACTTGTCTTTAATACATGTTCTGCCATTTGTCTCTTAGGAGTTTAATATATGCTTTGTCTGGATGACCACATGTAAGCGCACTAAAGATGTAACCCTTTTTTTTCTCCCCCTACTAGGTCTATCAGTCATGGCTTGACAAGTCAACACCCTTCTCCGCAATGCGGTGGATCTTCACCCTTCTTTTAATTGTTATTTACATGATCAGAGTGTATTTACTGCAGGTAATGAACATCTGTACTTTTATTTCAAATGTGCAGCTTGTGTTTATATTAGATTCCTGATTGCATTTCCCTCCCGAGCACCTCTGTTGGCTGTAAAACATATATCAGCCTGATTTTCGTGACATCTATGTGTAAGAATTTAAATCTGGCAGGCATAGTCTAGGTTCAGTCCCCACTGTTCTGACTTAACCGTATATGGTGTGGAGGCCTTGGGGGTTAGGCTGGTGAGTCTGATAGGTTCTCTTGACTTAACAGCAATACCTGCTGTTGGCTGGGTACGTGGAGGACTGTGGATAGACCTGAGCACAGAGCACTGCCTTCCAAGCATGTTGTGTCTCGATGAAGCCTGCTGCTCATGGAGCAATATGAAGCAGGTGTCTGCTAGGTCTCACCCCTCAGGTGTCTGCATGTGTTGGAATGGAGGTCTACAAGGGGGTAATTGCCCATCTCTGATTGGGCAGAGGGGTTTAAATTTGATGCATTAGGTAAACTATGGGTTATGTTACACAGATTTTCTTTCATGTGTAGGGATGGTACATAGTCACCTATGCTCTTGGGATCTACCATCTCAACTTGTTTATCGCTTTCCTGTCGCCAAAAGTGGACCCATCCCTCCTGGAGGACACAGGCAAGTTACACTGCTTGGTAGCTCATTCAAAGGGATAATTTTTCAGTACTTATTCCACACTTTTTTTGTTTATGTGTGGTGGATAAATGAAAATGCATGCTGATCAGCGTTTCTGAAGCGTTTAGGAGCTATTGAAATATAGTCAAATTATTAAAATTTGTTCCATTAGGTCTCCCCGAGGTACAGTGTTGTCAACGCCTCTGTTCAGAAAGTTCATGAAAATCATTCCAGTTGAGTCTTTGTCTCCTGAGATGTCTTGGTTTTTATGTTTATGTTGCGGTTTTGTGTTGTGGTTCATGTAGACGAAGGACCGGAGTTGCCCACAAAGCAAAATGAAGAGTTTCGGCCATTCATCAGAAGGCTGCCTGAATTCAAATTCTGGTGAGCAACCTCCACATCACACACACCCTACAGCCTCTCATTGGCCATGATATTAATTAGTCTTGATCTGGTTTGAAACTAAACTGTTGAATAGGGCTGGCACAATCAATTACATCGATAATCAAGTATTAAAATACGCATATTCAATGGGAAAAATAGGGTTAGGGGAATGTGACTCCAAAACTTATCAACTTACACCAACTGAAATGAATTAAATAATAAAAATAGTGATACCACTGACCAATAATGCATTTACATGTATTTTGAATAAGAAAAAATAATAGCATATCGTCTGGCAGACCAAAGCTTTGAGGCAGCAAGACATAAGGCACCTTGCTTTATGGAGAAAGAATGTCCTTTTATTAAACCCTTCAAAGGACTAACACAGGCACCAAACAAACGCCAAACAGCACATAACAGGGAAACACAGGAAAGTCTGACGCCGGACGATAAAGCACATGGTGGGTAGTTTACTTAATAACTAGAGGCACGAGAGGATTGGACAGGGTTCACACAAGACACAGGCAAGGGCACATGCAATATTCGAGAACACAAGTCTCACGAGAATGGCCTATTCTGGGCTTCAACAACCGAACGTACCTAACTCGTTAACTTGTCGATTGCTGAGAATCAAGAGTAGTGATGACCAAAACGATGTTTCCTGAACCATTTGCTATATTCTTTGACCCTACTAGATGGTGCTCTTGGTTTACTTTGGGGCATCCTTTGAGCCCTTTTTTGAACAGAGAGCACCATCCAGTGGGGTTTGAAAATACAGCAGCCGGGAGTAGTGATCCACAGCTACCATGTGGCCAGGTTTGCACACAACACAAATGCAATGGATTGTGGTATGTGGAGGGGCACTGACAGTAACATGACTACAGTTGTCAGTCTACAAAAAGCAAACGTAAGTGAATTAAAAACGTTGCTATGTTTTTAATATGATGATTTGTCAAATATTTTTACATTTTTAGGATCTAAGACGTTGACCCATGCAATGCGTGAATGTACAAAATGTTTGATTATTTTAGATTTGAAAACCGATTTGACAGAGTCACCGAAAAGAACAGGTTCACGCTTCATTTACGAATGGGACAACACTATCGTACACTTGGATAGCTGTTTTTGCGTGCAAGTACTGTTTCTCCCTAAGGCCATGTCACATTGTAGTTCGCATAGCGTTTTTCTCTCTGCCTGAAAATCGTGCAAATACAAATGCGATTCTGCATTGTGTTGGACTTGGGTGCTAATATATCAATCACGTTAGAACAAATTTGTGGTGTGATATGTGTTGTAGCAGGATTGACTGTATATGCAATGGGTGTGAGGCAGGAACCAAGCCTGGGAGGCGTACCATCCATTTGTTGGGTGCGCACTCACTCCACTCACTCATACGATCACTTTAGACACTCCATTTCCGGAGTAAACCCACACGCATGCAACCCACACAACATGTAAACCCCACACACACAAAGCGGCAGTGTGTAGTGACAGCACTACGCACTGCGTCACCTTCAGTTCTCGGCCTGCACGGTATGTTATGCACATTCATGTCTCACATCAGAAGAACCATGATAGCTGGGTTAATACAATAAGCACAGTATGTTACACCAAAACTATTTTTACTCTGTCATAGGAAACAAAACTCGATGTTTCGTTTTTAAGATTATCTAGTATATGTTAAATAGTTTTATATAGTCCTAATAGTTTTATCGCCACTGCTTTTGCATGAGCTCTGTATGCGCTCTCCAATGCAGTCACAATCATTTTCGTTCTTGCTGTTGGATTCATTCATAGACCGTGTGACACGTCTGTGAGAAATTTAACAGAAAGGGGTGAGGAGGAGAGAAGCAATCAAGAGCTGGTCATTGAAAAACATCAGTCTTCCACTGCATGGAAATTTTTTTTGTATTAGAGATGATACTCAGCAAAAGCTGACTGGTTGGCACTGGTTTGTTTGTGTTGGCACAACTCGGGGCAACACCACAAATTGTTTGGTAGATAACGAGCTCTGTTTCTGTGTAGTTTATTTTTGGTAAATTTTCAACTCCTTTTTTGTTTTATAAATATCATAATATTTTCATGTGTGTGTGTGTAATATATATATGTGTGTGTGTGTGTGTGTGTATGTATGCAGAGGCATGGTAGAAATTTGGTTAATTATTTGCTGTTCAGGATCTAGCCAAGTTGTCAGAGAAGTAACTGTTTTTACCTATATAATGTCAACAATAAATATGAAAGAACCTGGAGTCTTTACAGTGGATCCTTGTAGTTTAGTGTTTGCTAAAATTAAGGTTTGTTGCCCTTCGGTAAAACAGTGAGTTTGAACTGGCTAGTTATTTATGCAGCTGCTGTCTAGATACCTAAAAGTACAGTCACATTAGCATGAAACATATCCATCGTCTTCACATAGTCAAGCGAAAATGGGCATGACTGCATAATACAATATATCGTGGTATTTTGCTATCGCGTTATTTTCATTCAGCGAATGATTAGTGTTACTTTTAAAAATACCATATAGCAAGGTATGTTAGAAGAAGCATGTTAGCAATATGTTCTAAGCAGGAATTGACATAACTGGTATGCAAGTAGGCATGAGCATAAAAGGATTAATGTGATGGTATTTTCTTGTCATAGCAGTGTAAATGTGCATTAAATAAGTATCTTGCTCCATTTTGCACTGCCCATTCCATACCCTGTTGGTTTAGCAACATGTCAGAGTTCATTTAAATGAGCCCAGAGTGAAAACGCCTTGTGAATTCACTTCCCTACCAGAAGCAAATTTTTTTGCTATTTGCCTCGAGCAGATAGTATAGAACTGAATGGGAGGCAAATATCTTTTCACTCTAGTGTGAGTCACGCCACATCCATCTTCCAACCACAGTTTAGTTTTATTATAGGGATCATTGTATATGCAAAATTAATCATTAAATAGCTTCACATATCCTAGAAAGACAAAGGAAAACATAGACATGCACCTATAATGTCCGATCCTGGTCAAGATTACACAGAAGAACGTGCAAACTCCAGACACACGGAGCAGAGGTGAAAATCAAACCCCTAGCCCTGCAGATGTGAGGCTACAGGGCTGCTTAACTAAGTGTTCTCTATTCCATATTTCATAAGTAATTCTCAGACTTGTTGTATTTTCCCAAGAAGTTTACTGCTGTCCTCAGCTAAGAAATCTTAGGCTGTATAAAACAGCTTAACATCCATTTCTTGAGTTTTACACATTTGCCAGTAACCTACATCAAATCAGATGCATAGCCCAGTTCCTGCTCGATCGCAGTGGGTGTCTGGTAGGTTTGTAAACACTGAGTGAGTCATGCTTGTTTAGGTTGCTCTGACTGGTATTAGTGCTGGTGGTTAGTGGGAAAACATCATAAGGCATAATGCGATGGTCTTCATGTAAATATTGCATGGGAATGATGGCTTAGCAGGCTTAATATATAGATTGCAAATTTCCCTTGTTTTTCTACAAATGGCTGCTGTTGTGTCGGTCCTGTGTTTTGCAATGTTTTTGTTTTTTTGTTAACGTGTGGCCAGATCTCAAGCGCCGTCCTTTGATGTAAATCACACATCATTCCGCTCTTCCTGTTCACAGGTACTCTGCCACCAAAGGGGTCGTCATTGCGATGGTTTGCACCTTCTTTGATGCTTTCAACGTCCCGGTGTTTTGGCCAATTCTCGTCATATACTTCATCATGCTCTTCTGCATCACCATGAAGAGACAGATCAAGGTGACCAAACTTGAGCTTGTCTGCACCAACCTTAAAATGTGCTGGGGAGTCATTAGAAGTACTTTTTTAATCTCGTTTTGTTACAATGTATATCTTTTTTTTTCTTGTTTTTCTACAGCATATGATCAAGTACAGATATATACCCCTCACGCATGGGAAGAGGACCTACAGAGGCAAGGAGGACACAGGGAAAACTTTTGCTAGTTAAAACTTTTCCATCTAAAACGAAAGTAATCATTTAAAATATGTTATGGGTATGGGAGGGAATTTGGGGGTGGCGGATGTCTTGATAGTGTTAACTGATAGATTGGGTGGGGGTAGATTTTGTAAACAAATTATGCCTTTGATACAAAGTGTTTCCTTCCTGGAGCTAGATGGGGAGCAGCTGGAAAGCTTTATATTCCAGCAGAGAAATGCACAGCTTTCGTCACTGTGCAGGTTAGCTGTGAATGGTTTCGGGGGTTCGGGGCCGTAGAAGCACCTTAGGTCTGACTGCAGACAAGCACTTCAGATCCGCAGCCCTTTCAGAAGCTGACTTGGAAATCCAGCCCGCCAGCGATCTTGGTCCAGTTGTCGCTCGCATATTTACCTAACTGCCTGTAAACATTTCCCCCTCATTTTGTGGATCTTCTGTGAGTGTTTCGGCAAAGCTTTGAATCGATTAGTGTTATCTCTCTTTCCGCGGTTTTAATGTAAGAGTCTCCATCATCTCCAGCGTGCATCCCTGCACACAGACGCAAAAAAAGCATCGCAGTTGTTCCGGATCCTCGACTAAACTATAGGACGCTTCCCTTGCTTCAGCTCGATGCTGTGTTTTCTCTTTCAATAGTGTCAAGCTATGTTGACGCTTTCAGCTGTAAGAAAGCTGTACAAAGTCAGTTTGCACTCCAGCTTTGAATTTAAATGCTTTGGGGGGAAAAGTTAAATCGCACTGTTGTCTTGCAGATTAACACATTTTATTTGTATCACTGTTATTTTAAAATCAAACCGTTCTCCCTGATCAGTATAAATACATTCCTTAATTCAGTTTTGTATCTTGTTGGTTTTTTTAATTCTGACCATAACGGGTGAAATGCGGGGCTTTTCACAAAGTTTTGTGTGTGTTACGTCGTTGATCACCCTTTAATCTCAAGAAGCAGTAGCATCTGATCATTCCAAACGCCTTTTTCTCTTTTCCTTTGCAGAAGACACGTAAGAAAACTTGGGAGCTTTTAATGACTGAAAAGAGTTGTAAACTACTACCCCTACTACTTTTTTAATTTTTGGCCTTTTTCATTTCGCCGGAGCTTTTGTGATAAAACTAAAGATCTTTGGTGATTTTTTTTTTTTATTTTTTTTTATTTTTTTTTTTTTTCCTTTCCTGAATTTGAGATGCCTGGAATCCTGGTCACTGGATTGCGTTGATGACTTCTTAATTTTAAGTGTTGCATAATTTGATAGGCTAAAAAATTACCATAAAAGTACCCCATGCCCAAATTTTTTTTTCCCATCCATTTAAAAAGGAAAAAGCAGATATACTACATTAAGATACTCATCACATGGAGGAAGGACATGATGCAGTTCTACTTGTAATACTGCAGAACACGAAAAGATTATTTTAATAATTGTGTAATATTCATTCCAAATCTTAATCTTATATATGTTGTTCATTATGTCAGATAAGTATTGGATATCAACGCTAATTTCAGCACTTAAGGCTGAGCAGTGAAAATAAAACCGATTTCACTATCTCTGTGAGCAGTGTTACGTCTCCATACTTTTCTAATATGGAAAACTAAGATTTGCAAATAAAGAATTTGCAAGAGGAAATGGTATTAAATGTGGCATGAAAAGCACCTCCCTGGTAAATCTAAAATCCTAATCTGGCACTTTGCCTAAACCTCAGATTTACAATGTGTCTCTTACAGTTTTTTTCTCAAGTGCTTTGTCACAGTTCTCAAACGGCAAGCGGAGTCCCCACACCATAATGTCACTTCTGCATAGTGTTTCTCTCATCGTTTCACGTAAATTTCCAAAAGTTTCAATAGGCCTGCGTGTGTGCAGACGATCCTGGACAATTATCATCATTTGGCACAATTTTCAGTTGCTTTAGTCTTGTTGGTCAAAATGCAATATGTAGTTTTCCATTGTAACAATTTTGCACCCAAAACTATGATCATTATATAAGCTACCGCGTGCAAAACGGGTCACCGAACATTTAAAAGGATATTCCGTAAATTTGCAGTGATGCAGCATTGTTGCGTTTTTGGTTCCCATAGCACATGATTTTGTTGTCATTTTGTTCTTGTATTGCCATTTTGATGTTTTTGTGTTATACAGTCCTGTGTGACTTTCGTTTGTTATTGTACTGTCTTGCAATCTGAAGAGAAAAGGTGTGCGAGTGCCGCCTTTGACAGTGGACGTAACGTTGCTGAGCCCCATATTACAGCATGTAAACCGGCGTTTGACATGAGTAAGTATCTATTTGCTAAAGAATCCTCGGCCATTGACAACGAGAAAGTGGGAACCAGCGTTCATTCAGAATTGTGGCGCTCAGGAGCGTACGCTGCCATTTTGACAATATATCTAAGAGTTTTAACTGTCGTTGTTAAAACAATACTGATTATACTTTTTTATTTTGATGGCACTGACTAATTCGTTGGTGGAATTAATTGCTTTTGATACATGCTTTTATGTTAATTGTTTTGGGAGAGTTACAGGTTTCTACAGCTAAACCATAGTGTGCTATATGCATAAACTGTTTTAAGAAATGCTCTTATCTTGAGAATGTTAAGTATGTTTCATGAAATGTGCCAAAGCAATGGAGAAAAACAGTAAGGTAGTGAAGCTACGTGATTACTCCCCCCTCTCCTTGCTCTGATTTTCCACTACCTCATTGTTAATTAGCGAGGCCTAATTATGGGATTGTATGTGATATTTGTTAGCAATATGACAAGCACATAATTCAGGCATAAGGACAATATAAGATAAATCTTACTGATCCTAGGGGGTGATGTTCTTGTGCATATACCAGGGAAGTTTCTAGCTATTGAAAAGATCAGGGCGAATTTATCTGTTTTTTCTTTTTTTTTTTTAAAGGAAGATGATAGACCTAACGACGCCCATGACGTAAACACAGAGAGAAGCATCCGTACATATAATGTAAAACGGACAAAGTATGCAGAGATGTAGGACGTCTGCCAACATAATGTCCCTCCTCATGTCCTTCTAGCACATTTGAGCTCTCCATTCATCTTTTATAACTGTTTAGTTAATACAGAGTCATTGTGAGCCTGGAGACACCCACCAGGATGCAAGTGAAATGCAGGGCATACCCTCACGCATTATGGGCATAAATTCAGGTCAGTATTTCCTAAGCTGCATTCTCTGGCTTATCAAAGAGTTTGACGTGTGGTTTAGGTTGGGCGTGGTAAGGAACGCTTCATTGGAACGGAACTATAGATCAGCATAAATGCAAATGAGCAGGATGGATGTGAAGAGCTTCGGTGAAAGAATCCCAGTTTAGGTAAGATGCGGACCCAGAAAGTCAGCTTGTCTTTTTTGGCTGGCGCCTGTATGACCATGTCCATAACTGCGTGGTTCAAGTTAGGAATTTCATTGCTTTGCTGGTGCTGCTCAGTGGCAGGTGGTGGATGTCCTTTTCCAGATTTTAAGTTGGCGGGTAACTACATTTTGGGGGGTCTTTTTACAATTCACAAAGTCAACGCTGCAATTGACATGCGAAACAGGTTACCAGCGCCTTTGCAGTGCAACAGGTGAGCAGTTAAAAGGACAGTTGTACTTGTTTAAATAAGTAAATAGCCTTAAAATTTAGACTGTATAAATTATGATTTTGTTAATGTTCTTCCTTTGACTTACTTGGCTAGCCCCTGGAGGATGGGCTCCCCCTTTGAGTTTGGTTCTTCCCAAGGTTTCTTTCCAATAGGAGATTTTCCTTGCCACTGTTGCCTCTGGCTTGCTCACTGGGGGCTTTGGGCAGGGATAATGTAAAGTGCTTTGAGACAATGTAAAGTGAATAGGCACTATCCTCCAAATAAACCCAAACGTAATACATTATGTAAAAGGCTTATATATTGTTTTTGTTTGTTTTTTTTTTTTTTTTTTTTTAAAAAAGCTAGTTTTGTTTTGGTTGTGAAGATAACCGGATTTGTGGTAGTCTGTTACTAACAAATTATTATTTTAAGTCATAATTTTAATCAAGTTGGTGACACCTATGTATGAGTCGCATATAAACTCACTTAAACCATAAATAATCTTCCGAATTGACTTCACACTTTGACGTGAACTTCCGGATAAAGACTCGTGAACATTAAGAGTCTTTCATAGTCTATAGAGGAGCTGAAGATTTTTGAAGGAGCAAGGTTTTGATTTTTTAAAATCCTCTCTGATCTTGTAATTAGTCCCACCAGGATTTAAAATTTGCGATTCTGTGATCTCAGAAATTAATGCAAACTCCGAAACAGGCCCTTTATAGAGAACAGATGATGTTGTGTATTGACTGCGCCAGAGTTTGGAATAACAGGGCCGTATTTACGGGGATATGAATCAGAATTTAATAATATGACATGGAGCAGAGACTCTGAGATAAACACAGTGACAGGGCAAGAGCTGAGAGCAGACCTGAGGCGCTGCTGTGCATGCAATCTGTACTCTGAACGACATAATAGATTACTGGTGCTAATGTTGAATTTAGAGAGTATTTTAACTGGAACGCAGGTTGCCCAAATTCATTAAGTTGCTTATAATTTGTTGTAATGCATCTAGTCATGTTTTCATTGCTAAAGGAAATATACATTTGAGTATATTAGGATTAGGTTGTAATAATTAGCATGTATTTTACTTTATGAAAGTAAAAAAAAAAAAAAGGTATTTCACGTAGAAAGGGACAGAAGTACACAAAGGAATCAGGAGTACGTTGCGTCATGAAGGACACATAAAGGTAAGACAAGCAATAGGGACTCCTACAAAAAACAGTGTATATTTGTATATTAGCAAATATGGTTTGATCCCCCCCCCAAAATCAGGTCAGGAAACTATCATTTCAACATGATATTATTGCTCATCCCTGCTTCATGCCCGTTGCTTCCGGGATAGGCTCCGGACCCCCCGCGATCCAGTAGGATAAGCGGGTTGGAAAATGGATGGATGGATGGATTATTGCTCATGAAGAATTTTGAACTCATTTTAGATAAAGCATTTTTTGGTTGTTTGTACTATGAAAGTCTGCAAAGTACTCCTCTCCAGTACCCTGGAATAGACTTTCCCAGGAAGGCTGAGAAGTGTGATCCTTTCCCATGTTTTATGTTTATACTTTAACCCTAAATCTGTACACTGCACTCGATACAATTCTCAAAAAAAGTTGGAAGCAGAGATTTTTGACCCGGACTCTATTTCAAAGACTTGAAACTTCAACCCGGTTAGATTTCATTGGGATGACTGTTGGAGAATAGCTCCACAAAAAAATATGTAACTTCGTACTGGCATTATATTCAGGCCTGTCCCTCAGAGACTTGACTCCACTTAAAAGTGAAACATAAATGACATGTTTAATATATATTAAATGAAAAAAAGCTTCTGCCTTTTTTTTTGGATAATGGTACTGTTTACATTTGACTATGAGGTAAACAGTACTACAGCACCTCTTTCAGCTAAATATCTTGCTAGGCTATATAAATTCATCCATCCATCTTTTGTAACCGCTTATCCTATTCAGGGTCACAGGGGGAGGGACCCGTTGGCGAGCGCCTGGTGGCCGGGCCTTAGCCCGTGGGGTCCGGCTGGGCATAGCCCGAAAGAGGCACGTGGGACTGTCCCCAGGTGGGCCCACCACCCGCAAAGGGAATGTCAGGGGTTCGGTGCACTGTGGACTGTGGCGGCCAAGGGAGGCTCTGGTGGTCCGATCCTCGGCTAACAAAACTGGCTCTCGGGACTTAGAATGTCACCTCTCTGGTGGGGAAGGAGCCTGAGCTTGTGCGCGAGGTTGAGAAATATCGACTAGATATAGTTGGGTTCACCTCAACGCATAGCGTGGGTTCTGGAACCAATCTCCTGGAGAGGGGCTGGACATTCTTTTCTTCTGAAGCTTCATAATCGTATCATCTGGTCTGCGGCCTTCCTTCTTGGACACTCGGATAAAGAGAGAGGCAGAGCTGTCAACTGATCACCACCTGGTGGTGGGTTGGCTCAGGTGGCGGGGAAGAAAGCCGGTCAGACCTGGTAGGCCCAAGCGCATAGTGAGGGTCTGCTGGGAACGTCTGACAGAGGCTCCTGTTCGCTGGAGCTTTAACTCGCACCTCCAGCAAAATTCCAACTGCATACCGGGGGAGGTCGGGGACATTGAGTCTGAATGGACACTGTTCCGGACCTCTATTGTGGAAGCGGCCGTACGGAGTTGTGGCTGCAGGGTGGTCGGTGCCACTCATGGCAGTAACCCCCATACCCGATGGTGGACACCAGAGGTGAGGGGAGCTGTCAAGCTGAAGAAGGAGGCTTACCGGGAATTATTAGTCCGGGGGTCTCCGGAAGCAGCAGAACGGTCGCAGAAGCAAAAACCCGGGCGGGGGAGGAGTTCAGTGAGGCCATGTAAAGTGACTTTCGGTCGGCCTCAAAAAGGTTCTGGCAAAAAATCCGGAATATCGGGAGGGGGAAGCAGCTCCTGCTTCCTACTACTTATAGTGGGGAGGGGGTGCTGTTGACCTCACTTGGGGACATCACCCGAAGGTGGAAGGAATACTTTGAAGACCTCCTCAACCCTGCCTCAGATACATCTACGCACACTGCCTTTCAGGTATCTGAGGGCACAGAGCCCGAGGGTGCTGGGGGGGCTTGCTGATCACTGGGGCTGAGGTGGCCACGGTGGTTAAAGAGCTACGTGGTGGCCGGGCCCCGGGGGTGGACGAAGTCCACCCAGAGTACCTGAAGACTCTGGATGTTGTGGGGCTGTCGTGGCTGACATGCCTTCTTAACAGTGCGTGGAGGTCAGGGACAGTGCCGCTAGATTGGCAGACTGGGGTGGTGGTCCCCTTATTTAAGAAGGGGGACCGGAGGGTGTGTTCCAACTACAGGGGGATCACACTTCTCAGCCT
>JAODLC010000133.1:23625869-23640781 GCA_026781145.1 Hippopotamyrus pictus | reverse complement strand
GGTGTTGAGGGTGTCCAGTTCGGTGGCCTCAGGATTGCCTCGCTGCTTTTTGCAGACGATGTCATCCTGTTGGCTTCATCTGCTGGGGACCTTCAGCGTGCTCTGGGGCGGTTCGCAGCCGAGTGCGAAGCGTCGGGGATGAAGATTAGCACCTCCAAGTCCGAGACCATGGTTCTCAGCTGGAAACGGATGGATTGCCCTCTTCAGGTCAGGGAAGACGTATTGCCTCAAGTGGAGGAGTTTAAGTATCTCAGGGTCTTGTTCATGAGTGAGGGAAGGTGAGATCAGGAGCTGGATAGATGAATCGGAACGGCGTCTACAGTTTTGCAGGCGCTTAACCAGTTCGTCGTGGCTAAGAAAGAACTGAGCCAAAAAGCAAAGCTCTCGATCTATTGGTCCATCTTCGTTCCTACCCTCACCTACGGTCATGAGCTATGGGTAATGACCGAAAGAATGAGATCACAAATACAGGCGGCCAAAATGAGGTTTTCCGCAGGGTGTCTGGGCCTATTCCCTTAGGGATAGGGTGAGAAGTTTGGATACCCGGGAGGGCCTCAGAGTAGAACCGCTGCTCCTCCACGTCGAAAGGAGCCAGTTGAGGTGGTTTGGACATCTGCTTAGGATGCCTCCTGGGCGGCTACCCGGAGAGGTTTTCCGTGCATGTCCTACAGGGAGGAGGCCCCGGGGCAGACCCAGGACATGCTGGAGGGATTATATCTCTTGGCTGGCCTGGGAACGCCTCTGCGTCCTCCCCGAGGAGCTGGTAGAGGTAACTGGGGAGAGGGAGGTCTGGGTATCTCTCCTGAAGCTGCTACCCTCGCGACCCAAACCCCGGACAAGCGGTAGATGATGGATGGATGGGTCACAGGGGGTCCAGAGCCTATAGGCAAAAGGCAGGGAACAACCCAGGATGGGCCACCAACCCATTGCAGACTATATAAGTTATTATTCATAAGTAGCCAACATAGGCCTAATAAAATGCGACCTTCGTAAAACTGGAGAGACTGCATTAGTTGTCCTGCAACCCTTTGTCAGCTATTCAATCTCACAATAATTAAATATCATTTAGGCAAACCATCATCTCATTATCTCTTCTGCAGATTCGAATTTGTCCTGTCAGGATATCAGAAGATGCAGATGTTTCGTTTCGCCGTGGAGGAGATCAACAATTCCAGTGTCCTGCTGCCCGGCATCAAACTGGGCTATGAGATCTTCGACTACTGCTCAGACGCCCTCAATTTCAGGGCCGCCTTTGACTTCTTGTCCTCAAACGGCTCAATTTCCCTCAACACTAATTTGCACAAAGTGATATCTATAACCGGCCCTACTGGAAGCACAAAAACACGAATTCTCGCACCTCTGTTTATGTCTAACCTCATTCCCATGGTAAACTCAAGTTTATCACCGTACACTAGTCTCACGTCTTACATTAATTATACAGCTAAGTAACGTCACTAAGTAATACTATTTCTTCCATTTTGCAGGTTGGTTTCTCAGCTTCAAGTGTACAACTGAGTAATAAAAATCTCTACCCTTCATTTTTCCGGACTATTCCAAGTGATTTTTACCAAGTGAGGGCAATTGTGCGCATCCTGCAGAAATTTCAGTGGAACTGGGTCGCGTTTTTTGGAAGCAAAGATGATTATTCCCAAGATGCTTTAAGGGTATTCCAGGATCAGATCGCATTGGCTAATATTTGTTTGGCTTACAAAGGGATTCTCTCTACTGACACCTCCATGTACAGCAAAATGTTTCAAAAGATAAACAGCCTGAATATCAACGTGGTCGTGGTGTTTGCTACCATTGACTTTGTAAGCCCGTTCATCCAGGTCGCCATAGATAACAATGTGCAGAAGATATGGATCGCCAGTGAATCATGGTCTCTGAACCAGGACCTTATTCGAGAAAAAGGGGCCGAAACCCTTGGCGTTATTTTGGGTGTTTCCATCCCAGTATATGGACCGCGGTCCGGATTTAACGATTTCATCTACAGGACAATGAATCGATCGCCAAATGAAACTTGCTCCAGTTCATCCAATGTGAAGTCATGCAATCAAGCCTGCAAAGAATGCCTTACCACAGATCCTAAAGTTATCCTCGATCAAGACCCAGCGTACAATTTCCCCATTTACTCAGCTGTTTATGCCATAGCCAATGCACTCCACGTGGTTCTTCAATGTGGAGCTACTTCTTGCAATGGCTCAACACCCGTTTATCCTCATACAGTAAGCTTTTAATCTTGAACTGAAGTGAATGCATGATTGATAGATGCTGTTATTAGCACACAAGTGTTAAAGCCAGTTTTATGCTCCTCAAGTAGGGGAGACATGGCATCCTGTCAAACTTTTCACACTTTTTTTTATATATCCTGGGATCAATGCATCATATTGTTATAAATGATATACCACATGTTGTCACATTATGTGGGGTAACATGTCACATTGGATACTGTAAAAAAACAGAAACACAACCAAATCAAGCTTCATGCTTTCACTTAAAAAAACCCAGATACAACACCTGCAAAGTCCTTCCAAACAATCTTTCAAACAGAACATTTCAGACATTCAGATAAAACTATCACACACTGCATGCATTTTATTCTGTAGACCTACCTGACTAATATGACTCGTCAGCAGAAATGTAGTTCCGGCACACATAAACTGTGTGGCCTGGGGCGCTCTCTTCATCGGCCACTGGACCCGAGGCCAGCATAGGAAACCTAGGCAGCTGCCTAGGGCCCGATTGGCAGCAGGGGGTCCAGACTAGCAAAAGGCCCTCACCCCCAATCATTGAAATCTTTTGGACCCCCAATCAAATCAATCGAGTTGCCCACACTCCTAAAATTTATTTCTGGATACTGACCTGCCTAGGTAGATCCAGCCCTGACCACACCCAGATTCCATTGGGATGGCTGTTAGAGAATGGTTCCACACAATAAAGACACAAGCACTCGTCCTTATCTGACGGAGGGTGGTATAATGTCTTTCATTTTGTAGCTGCCAGCTTTTTCTTCATTTATTCAGATTTGGACTCTTTTTTTTTTTTTTTTTTTGTTAAGCCTCCAAGCTCTCACTGGTGTGGCTCACTGTGTGAAAATGGCAGTTTTCTTTGTATTCTTTGTTGGCAAGCTATTTTTTTGGGACTGGCTTTTGGGTATGGGTAAGTAGCTGGGGGAGTTGGTGCGTGGTTAGAGTTGGTGTTCCTGGGCAAGGCTGAAGTAGTGTGACTAGTTGTCCTAAAATCTTGCCCCAAACTGACATGTTTGCTAAGGTTTGTTAAATCTTAGGTTAAAGAGGCAGTTCATCCTAAAACAGGAAAATATATGTTTGAGAGGGGCTTTAGCGTCATTTGTCCATCGAGGTTTTCCTACTGGGAGATGAATATAATCCACACATTTTGTAATGAGCAGTTTAATGTAGGGACTATTTTCTTCTGTCGAATTTCACACCGCAATGGTATCACTGCGCAGATGATATCGCCAGGGTGCTCATCTGTGGACAATATTCAGTAACATCGGTGATGATTTCCTGGTAAAAGTCATTGCTATTGAATTTTTGAAATGTATTTTTCTGGCGCTTTAACCACCACAGAAAGAATGCCATTCAGTCCCATAATATTCGAGAGAAGAACATCTTCAAAACTAAGCATCTCCCAGCAGAGCGACCTAGATGGATCGATAGCACTAATGTCCCGGTAAAACATATATTTTTTCAGTTTTAGGGCGAAATGCCCCTTTAACTCAACATATGAAATTATTAAAAAATATATAAATAGACGCTATATTCCCCGATCCATACATGTTTGACGCGTCGGGTATCGGTCATATGTGAGCAAACCACATCCGATAAATACTTATTTAGTTTTTGGCAGTCTCTAAAAAGATTCCTAAAAAGCTCCTACTTCGTGTTAAACCTATTTGTTAAATCAATCGCACGACAGCTCTTTCCCGCTTTAGATGCGCTTTTTGCGATACTGAAGATGAACACTAAACGCAGCCATTCAATTTTTTTTCCGCCTACTGTGACGTCATGTGCATACCCTTCACAGTTCGAGTAGAAGAACTTAAGATCAGAGGGTGACGATCTGGAAGTATTGTATGGTCTAAACAGCAACTCGTAGCACAGAGATATGCAATATTTGTAAAGACGAAATTTTGAGAGGTGGGAGTAACGTTTAGTGGAAAATCCCACTAAACAACGCGCATGCAATTGTGTGAGACAAAAAAATCACCGGATGATTTGTGAGTCGCTAGCTTGGGCTTTGTTGCACCCTTGCTACAGCTCGTTATTCAGGGTTTGGGGGGCTGTGCCCCAGTTGAGCTTTTTGTCTAGCTATGCCCCTGGGGCTCTCCCACTGCATTGCAACTCCATGTGGTCATAGCACCTCCACAAAGGTTATGGAAAACGAGGTCCTGGACTATAGGACTTGTCAGGTATGTAATTATCGAAGAACGTGGTTGTTAAAACATCTAAGCTAAACAAATAGATCCGGCTCATTCACATTTGTTCGGGACTTCCAGGCTAGTGATACGTCTGATATTGATTGTGGCCTATTAACTTCATCTGGAATGACATTGACATAGAAGGTTCTACCTTTACTTCAGGTCACCAAAAAGCTGAGGCAGGTCAGGTTCACTCTCTTCAACAAAACCATGAAGTTTGATGAGAATGGCAACCCGCCAGCCCGCTACAACCTCGTATCCTGGGACTGGAGCTCCCGCCAGCACACCGTCATCGGCTCTTATGAATGGGAGCAGGGAGAGTACTTCAGTGTTGATGCACGGCTCATTCATTGGATGAATAATGGAACTGTAAGTGTCCGTAACAAATGCCTTTCCAGTACCTGGGAGCTACAGAGAGTCTTTTTGTGTTTGTAATTGTAATATCCATTATCTTTGTAGAATGCATTGTTATCAGGTGATAGAAGAGCACCTTAACACTGAAAACATTACTTGGAATAACTGGATCTGACCAAGCCTTTGGGTTGTGGTTTCTGGATGCATTGTGGACTAGAATCCTGACTTATCTCACCATATGCTCCCTCTACAATTACAGTGATACCTCAGAACTCGAATTTAATCCATTCAGAACTCCGGATTGAATCCTAAAAAGTTTTGATAGAATTTTCCCCATAAGAAATAATGGAAGACCAATTAATTGGTTCCTGGCCCCAAAAAAATACACCTAAATATGTTTTTTTTTAGCATTTAAACACAAAATGAAGCAGATAAAACAAGAAGAGCATATACTGTACTAAACACATCAAAGCACATTTATCAAAAATTTGTAAAGTAAGAAAATAAATGTATCCAAACAATGTGTAAAGTTAAAAAAAAAACAATGTGTCCTGCCCCAATCGTCTGCTCCTTCTGTGTGCCACGCCCCCTCGTTAACCCCGTGTGGAATCCCCCCCTCTGTATTTCGTCCGCGTTTCAGTTTGTTTCCCCAGTCCAGGTCATTGTATTGTCCGTCTGCTTTTTGCCTGCCTTACCTGTAATTAAACCCCGTATTCCCCAATACCCTGACGTCTGCGCCTTTGTCTCCATTCAGTCCTTGCTCCGCATGACAATATTATTATAATTAAATGTATTAATGGTTATTATTAATATTAAAATAATTAATAAGAAATCTATTTTTAAATGTATTTTACTATATAATAATTACTGTTACTGTCTATCATTGTCTAAATGTATTTTTACTGTCTAAATATATGTATTCAGCTAGTGTAAACATGCACGATGCTATCACAGCGCATTCGAGGCCGAGACTGAAGCGTTACCCTTTGTTTCCGCTGAGAGACGTGCCGCGTGACTCATTTCCCCACGCGTACAAGTTATCTTAGGTCGGTGTTCACGGTTTGACTTCTGAGATTCAGATCGAGTTCTAGGTAATTTTTTTTTCAAACTGGTTGGTTCGACATTTAAAAAATTTGAGTTCTAATGAGTTTGAGAACTGAGGTACCACTGTACTTGCCTTGTCTGTGTTGGGTGGTCCTCACAGTGATGCGGCTCTTCTTGATTATAGAGGGGTTCTGATGGGCTGTAGTCTGGTCAGATCAGTCAGTGTAGGCTATGCTCCCTCAGCTGTGTGTCAGAATACAGTCATGCTGTACAAATGAACACAGTTTGTAGGAAGTAGTGTTATTCTTTGTAGAAAATTTACAAATATGAAGACACAAAATTTGCATTTCTTTAAGATATTTACACAAAAACTGTTTTTCCTAACATATGGGTTACATATTTATACGCTTGGGTGCTGAAGCAGTATCTTGTTTGACAACACAACAATTGCATTTTCACCAAGCGTAGTCCCCACAGATTAATCATTTGTGTACATCCAATTAAGCTGCAGTACATCATAGTAACCAGCAGAGGGCTATTTGCAGGCCCCTGTACTAAGGTGTTCACATGAGTGTCAACCGGGCTACAGGAGAGTGCAGTCAATTTTCTACAGCTGCTGTTTCAACTGCAAGATGTGTGGAAACGGAACATACATCAACTACACAGGTGACAGTTTGGCTTCAGCCCTGCCCATTTCCCACATTAGGCCACTGCCTACTGGCTCTCCCTAAACTCTGACCCTTTCCCAACAGTGGATCCTTACACCTGTGTGGCATGCGAGAAGGATGAGTGGTCTGACGACGGCAGTGTCCTGTGCCAGAAGCGCTCCCCGGAATACCTGCAAGGCGATGACATTGTATCTGCAGGGATCACGCTGTCGGCCTCCTTGATGGTACTCAGCTCAGCAGCGATCGTTGGTCTATTTGCCTACCATCAGAACACGCCTATCGTGCGCTCAGCTGGGGGAAAGACATGCTTCTTCCTGCTTATCTGCCTGGGTCTGTCCTCCATCAGCGTTTTCTTCTTCATTGGTCGACCGGGACCCCATCACTGCATCTTGCGCAATTCCGTCTTTGCCGTCTGCTACACGGCCTGCCTCTCGTGCCTCGCCGTTCGCTCGTTCCAGATTTTCTGTGTCTTTAAGATGGCGACCAACATGCCGAAGTCCTACGAGTATTGGGTCAAGGACAATGGCCAGTGGGTCATCATCGCCACGTGCGTTGTGGTGCAGCTGTTCCTCTGTGTCATGTGGGTGACCATCAGTGGCCCCAGTCCCATCAATATCAGGGTGCAGAAGGTGATCATCTTCGACTGCACACTGGGAAACGCTGCCATTTTCTACCTGATCATCATGTTCATGGGCTTCCTTAGCGTCATCTGCTTCACCTTCGCGTACTTGGGCACCGACCTGCCGAAAAACTACAATGAGGGCAAGTGCATCACCTTCAGCCTGATCGTCTTCTACATATCGTGGGCCATCTTCCTGACCGTGCACCTAGCTGCCAGAGAGAGCAACACGGCTGCAGTCAATGCCGTTTCCATCCTCTGTAGTCTCTACGGCGTGCTCTATGGCTACTTTTTCCCCAAGTGCTACATCATCCTGTTCAAGCCAGACCACAATACTGCAGCCTACTTTCAAACTTCCATCCAGAGTTACACCCTTCAGTCCAGCAGCACCTAAAACCTCACCCAGAAAACTTCTGTCCGTCAGATAGGTCTGTCATTTCTGAATGTTACATTTGAATTTAGTGCTGTGATGTTGCATTTTAATATACCTCTGTGATATCCATGAAAATCTGTTATGCGTGTTCATTTAATACAAACGCTCTCTTTAATTAATATGATTTAATATTTTAATTTAAATATTAATTTCCGCCGCCTGTCTTCCGTTTGCCTATTAAGCCTAGACTATCTGTTTTAAACGCAGTCTATCCTGATCATTTACGTGTGTATTATTTTTTTTACCACACAGTGGCGCTACGAGCAAGCGCGCAAATAAATAGTTCTGTCTTCTGTAGTATTCCCATAATATTATGTAACCTATATACACACTGATATATTAAAATCAAGCTGTGCAATACTTTTAGTGTTTAATTAAACGAATTTATTGAATAAAACTTAGTTACATAGAAACACCAGTCAAACTTTCAAGACATGTTTGTTTGTAATACAGGCTTTTCATCTGGGTTTGGTAATTATTATTTTAATAACTGCTAACTTTATGACTTTAGCGGCAACGAGGATAAAAGAAGCTATCTGAGGTGGAAACGTGCCGACATCACACGCTGGGCTGGGGGTTGGGGGACGGACAGGCGGGCGGGGCGGTAAGGAGAAGAAGCTGCACCCCTTCGCCTCTCTGCTGGAAGCGGAAAGGTCCAACCTTGTGAGGCGTTGAAATCTGAAATGCTAAATTGGCCTTCTGTGGGGCCATTGAATCTGCAGCCACGGTGCGTTTCTTGACTGAAGTACCATGACAGTGGCAACTAATTGTTTCAATGGTGCCACTAAGTAAGTTTAACCGGGTGACTCGACAGCACGACGCTGAGTGCAACAAATTGAGATTTCATACCAATTCTGTTCGAAATGTCTTGCATAATACAAACCACACACGTCGACTTTTTCTTGGCACTGCAGCCAAATTAACGTTCAAGGGGGAAACTATCAACTACAGAAGTTCACTTCCAATTATCAAGGCAGATGCGTGCGAAATTTAGTTTCCTTGATTAATTAAAGTGTTCGCTCACGCTTATTTTGTGGGAGCAGACTGACGTTGGTTGTGCCTGCAGTAAATTAATGATTTAAATTACAATTGACCAAAAAGTGAGGTCAGTTAACGACACATAACTCGCGCACAGAAAAACAATTTGGGGAACGCACTTTATTTTTTTGTGTATATCTACCGGTTCCTTATAAGTTGCACAAGGATATGTGCTGATATTTTAATGTCTCGTGGAGTTAGCATCTCTTTCTTGTGGAGACGCGCTATTGTCTGATTCTCTGCACTCACCACCGAACCACATTCATTCTGAGACGGACCACGTATTTTCCGGCGCTTCAAAATATGAACCGAGGAAATCGGAGAAACGCCTCCGCGCCTTTCAGCAGAAAGGTCCGATTTTACACCTCCACAACAAAAAAAGGACGGCCTGGGAAAGCCGCCTCACAAAGTCAAACTCCCTTTCTCAAAGCTGTGGTCAGAGTGGGGCGCATGGAAGACTCAAATCGTAGCTGGAGCTCAGTACCTGTCCGATTTAATGGTCCCCACTTCGAAAATGAACCTCCAAAGATGACCCGAAAATTGCTTTTATTTAAACGGCTAATGAATTATTTGACAAAAGCAAGGAATTTCATCTGGTTACAAAAGAGCTCTTACAGGCATCTTAACACTGACGAATTTTACAATGAAAAAAGTAAATTAAACTCTTCTAGCAAAGGACAGAATATGCTGTTGCTTTTTATTAACTCGAAGCACAACAGCTTTGTGATTCCTTTTGTGATTTTTGTTATTTAATTTACGCTTGAACGCACTGTACCAAAAAGCATTTTTATTCTCATTTAAATTTGAGTCAAGTGGTTTGAAGTAAATGGCAGATGTTTAGCAATTCAGGGCGCATAAAAAAACCCCAAAAGCCATGGTGTTAGCATGAAAGGAGGCTCGTATTGTCTGGCTCTTGTCTCTTTCAGGCTGGATAACAGAGTGCTTGACAAAGGAGTCATCCTCCGTTGAGTTATAAAGTTACTCTGCTCTAGTTCATTTCAGCCCTTGGGAAAGCGCAATGCGTTGTTAATGCGCACCTCTCTCCTTTTCAGCCGGTAACCCCAGCGCACACAACCAAACACGCTCTATTGTGGCGCCCAAGCAAAGCAAATACTCCTAAGTAAGCTGGAAAGAAGTCTATAGAAATTAATGGTGTTGCCGATTGCGGAGAGTTTCGTCGAGTGACGACGGAGTGTGTCGCCTTATTCCGCGCTTCACCAGCCGTGGGACGTCGCTGCCTTCCAGCGAACCCTTTCCCTGCTCCTATAGGGTACACATCTGCTTTTTCTCGGTCTTCAACTTCGGTCGCCGAAATGTGAATTGAGGCGGTTCCTCAATTTTCCTCGGTGTCTGAGGGTCTATTGCCCATTGAAAGATGCCCCCCGGACGCATTTTAAGCGTTACCCTTCCCCTCAGCGCTTGCTTTTAAAACACAAGATACAGGACGTGTCTCTATTTATTATTAAATGTCTTTCTGTGAGCCCATCTGTCAGAACAACGTTTAGCTGCACCGTATCGGAGCAAAAAAAAAAAAAAAAGCAGAAAGTGTGAAATAGTGGAAACGAACTTTAATTGTAGGCCTATTTGAAAAAGAAACATTGATGATTAGAAAACAACACCAAGTGAAGAGTATGTGGCAGGACTGGAACCTGAATTTCGGAAATTATTTTAGTTGTACTACTACAGAAAGCAAATTTACGACTGGGACGGGGTTATTGAGGAAGGGGACCTGCGGTACAGTGTCCGGACAGCACACGCTTCCTTGTCCCCTCTCCCCGCATCCCGGCTTTCTTTTGCTAATAAGACGCAACACGCCGCCTCATACGTGGTTTTATTGTGGGTAATTGCATAATTGCTACACTAATTGTTAACAGAAGCCCAATAGTCAAATTATTACAGCGCTAGTTTAAGGCTGGCGGCCGCTGGGTTCGCATGACAAAGGTGTGCCGTGATTAATGACCTGAAACCCCGACAGCAAACATCAGAAAGGACTCCCTGTAGGCGCTTTTAATTTTCATCATAACATGGTTTGAGGAAGATGCATGGGCTCCCATTTCTGGTGTCAGATGGTCGACGCGTCTTATTCAATAACGATCAAAGTGAAAACATTTCAGCACTTTTGATCGGTAGAGTATTTTGTTTTACTTAGGACTCTTTCGATCGGTTTCACTTCACCCAAAAGCTGCTGTCAAGTTCATATTAATTAGGTTATGATTTGCCATTTCTGAAATTTTCCGGTTTCTGTCATTCGTCTCGGTTAATATCCAATCAAATTCACTAAGTAATATTTTCCCACTAGCCTATGATTTCATGCTTGTTCTTTAAAATTTATTTTAAGACTAAAACTTTGAAATCCATTTTAGCCGGTTTCAGTTTCAGTAAAATCTGTTTCACGGATGAACAAAAACCGATTAATTCTTGACCGTTTTGAAAATTTCCACGGTTCTGCTGGTTACAGGCGACCGTGAAAAACATAACTCGGAATAAAGCTGGAATCGAACAAAGGAAGCGCAGCGAATTTAATGCGCTTCAAAGTGGCACTCCGATTTCATACCGATTCCACAGCACATTGATGGCCAATTTGTCGGTACATTTTACGGAATTAAATTTAAACAACAGATTCAGAAGATCTAACGTTGGCCTAACTGTGGACGTTGTGTTTGTGTGTATCGGTCAATGCTGTCAATTGATCGAATAGTACAGAAGGTAACAATTAACCTAGGACTGATATAGAATTAAAGAGTTGTTGGATAAGCTGGTTAATTAATTTAATTGCCTCGGTTTTTCGGAAAGGTGGTCCTTATTTCACAGCATATAGGCCCGTGAGTTCAAATCCAGAGTGAAGTTTATACTCATCGATTAGTGTAAAGAATAGCCTATTGCTCTGTGATAAAAACCAAGCTTGATGTTTCCATCCACCCTTCCACATTCAACCCGCCATTAGTGTGCGTGAAATTATAACACATAAATCGCAGTGCGACTTTTAAACAGACTGGATTATAGTACATTAAAATCGTAACACAAAGATGTGATTTCAGACTTGTCGGCCGAACTGTCATAAAGTTAAGAGGTTTTTAAAAACATATGAACCACTCGGAGATTTATTCCCGAAAGATGTTAAATATTTGTTTGAGGCACAGGCCTGCCTGTTGAGATATAGGCCTACCAACACCAAGTTTGGCTACGACAAATCTGTATAGGGAAAGCGAGGCAGAGCTTTGATGCGCCTGTATTTTTGTTAACACAAAACTGACCAGATAAAGGAACCCGCGCCTTTTCAGCATGGTCCTTTCATCCACCCTGCCATCTTGGTTGGACACACAGATATGTTAATGCGCACTCTCTCTGTCCCTGCCTTTGTCTTTTTTTGTGTAGGCCTATCTCAAGTCAAACTCCACTCATTTAAGTAACTTGCGAAAGAGTGCATGGAAATTCCACCGAACTGTCGCGTGTTGTACAGTTAAGGCCTTAAGGGCAAGTATATGACAGCCTCACCAAGTTCTCAGCCGACGCCCGAGAAGTTACTCATTTTCAAGTTATTTCTGCTGAGTTTTTCCTCTTATCGCGCAAGTTTTAAAAAGCGTCTTTAAGAAGTGAATCACGTAAAATGTCAGGCCAAAAATACAAAACAATAAGATGACAAAAATATTTCAAGCTTAGCTTGTTTTCACGTAAAATCGTAGTTTTCAACGTTGGCAAAAACCCACAACATCTAAAGATTCTGAAAACTATGTTCAGATTTTTGTTTTATGGGAAAACTCGTGGCATTAAAGGTTATACGAATGTCAATATGACGCAGTTCGTAAAATATAGAACACGATCAACAGAAGCATGCGACAAGCCAGGCTATTTAACGCATTTGCTGAACATTGTCTGGGATTTTGTCGGAAAATTGGAATTCGATGGGGACATGGAGAGATTTCCACGGTACCGCCACTGTGCGAAACGCTGAGAGAAAGATATGAATAGAGGGAGCTGGTATTGAAACAGGGGCAGCCCCCACACTTCGAGCCAAGCCATTTACTTCGCTATCGACTCCTTTTATGCACTGATTTTTACGCTTTTCTGTCCCACCTCACACGTCGGGACAGAAATCGTAGCTGAATCTTTAAGGGGCGCAATAAAACCGCAATAATTGCTGCGAAGAGTCAAAGTGAGTTAATAAAGTTCATAATTAATGAGCGATGCGCTTACATTCGGCTAAATAAAAATGCTTATTTATTACTGTTAGTGCACTTTATTATTTAATCCTATACCCAAAATCATAAAAAAAATACACTACTTAGAATGTGACGTGCTAGATGAAAATTTTATTTATTTATTTTTTTTTACATTGGACTCAGATTAGATGAGAGTCATATTCAATGGCATCAGCTGACGTGAGTGTCACTGCCTTTGGTCTGTCCATTCGGCGGAGTACGGGGAAGCCAGACCATTCACATGTTAAACAGGACTGGCTATAAATTGTGGCGCTCAGCCGAATTCCCTCACTGGCGTTTCGGGAACAAACGCGAAGGACATTTCATTAACTCTGAAGATGGTAGCAGTTTCTGATCATCCACCCAAGGCACTTAACGGGAGAAAGGTTGGTACTGGTCATGCATTATAATGATTGTGTAGAATGATTGTTATAATGATTGTGAAGAATGATATATATGTAGGCCTACATAAAATAAAATTCCGGTCAATGTATATTTTAATAGTAAATAATATTTGGTGTTCGCTTATTTAGGTGTCAAAACCGTTAATGGAGAAGAAGAGAAGGGCTCGTATTAACGAATGTCTGGACGAACTTAAACTACTGATGGAAACCTACTACACTAATTACGTAAGTATGGAACCTCTAACGTTACAAAGAGGCTTAAGTGTTTAGCAAATGCTTTATTCACAAGATATAAGAAAGCGTACCAGCATCTGAAGCTATAGCCCCAAGTATTTTAAGCCAATCTTCCTTCAAAAAAAGAAAAAAAAAAGAAGTCAAGGCCAGGGTGAACTTAACTTAGTCCCTGATCTTTTCAATAGTTGCACCACAAGAAACGCCCCTAGTAGCATCGTGCGTTTATCATTATTGTCGCGTTATTATTGTCATATTTGTAATTGGTTACATTTTTTAACAGATTCGGAAACGAAAACTGGAAAAAGCGGACATTTTAGAAATGACAGTGAAACATCTACAAAATCTCCAAAAAACTCAACGAGGTCAGTTTAACTTCGCTTTCACTGTTGCTGTAACCACAATATTGAGTAGGTAACATACTAATATTGCTGTAATATAGGCCAATATATATATTCTACTAATATTACTTTATGAATGAATGGAGCGTTAAGAGCAGAATATGAAAACTTTTAAAATGCAAATTGTAATAAAGTGTTTTCCTTGCTTTCTCTCTAAGGTCAGTTTATGGATTCCATGTGCGCTGAGTACCAAGAAGGCTTTAAAAGTTGTTTGAACGGGGTGCACCAGTTCCTGCTGACTGCCGATAACTCAAACGGCGTGCTGCGTTTTAATGTCCTGAGACGTCTTTCGGACCGCCTGTCCGGACTGCCTTCGTGGTCCAGCACCGCGGACAGCGACGAGGATCACCGCATGTCCTCTACTGAAGCCCACCCAAGGACCCCAGTGCCAGTAAAAGCCAGGGACTGTAACATTAGCCCATTAGGTGACCCGCGGTCGGCTGAAATAAGAGTTCAAAGTAAAAATCAGCGACATCTTCCATGTTCCCGAAATGACACGCATGCGTCCGGTTGCTTGAATTTGCTAAAGGAGCATCGCCCTGCCGCGTCCCAGTGCTATTGGCGTCCTTGGTGAAACCCTGAATGCCTTAAAATAGCCTATGGTGAATATTGGTTAAGTGGTAGAAAAAGGGAGAACTGGGACACTTATATGTCCCACTGTACACTGTATCTTCACACCTATGGGTTCTATTAACTTAAGCTCAATTCTTGAGCTTTCAGTAATACATTTATGTTTGAATATTTATAATTAGGATCATATTTTTTAAGTGAGAAAGTAAATTTTCAAAATTTGTCCCATTTTATCAGTATACACCGTATAGTCTAACCAGCTCTTTAGCAGTCAGCCCCACTGAACTTGTATTACGATACAGTTAATAGACAGCATTTAGTAATGCTGCCATTGTATGTAAGATTTTTTTTACTTGTAAATATATTTTTTGTAATAACAGAACTGCAAAATAAATCAATGAATGCAATTTAAATGTTTCGAAAATTGTGCTTTTCATTTTTGTAACGTTAACTAAAAAATTATATATAGGCCTATATAATTTTTTAGTTAACTATAATTAATTATATATA
>JAODLC010000133.1:23609839-23624117 GCA_026781145.1 Hippopotamyrus pictus | reverse complement strand
GTACCCCACTATGAACGCAGGCCCACTGTGACATTGTGCCTCTTATAACTACTCGCTGCTTCCTATCTGTTAACCAGGTCGCTACGGTACCTAAAATACCTGTCGCTTTCAGTTTAAGTAGGAGCCTCTTGTGGGGGACAACATCAAAAGCCTTTTGGAAATCAAAATACACAAAAGAGTAGATTATTTCATTTCGTTTGTGATCGGTTTGACAGTATGAAATGCAGTAACATAAGTCAACCAAAGGAAAAGTCAGAAAAAACTCGAAGACTGGTTTAACTTGACCATTTATTACCGCCTTTCTGATAATGTGTGTCTTAAACAGAGCTTCCGAACCTTCCTAATGCTGGATCACATGGCCTGGGACATCTTTAAAATCACCTTTACGGGGGGATCGAGGGTCATGCTGAAGGTCTTGAAAGCGGTGCAGCGGGGCACGGAGAAAATTAACATTTATTCACGCCTAGCTTCACTTTTTCTGAACACGGAAAAGCAAAGATTTTCCTCATATAAATTTATCAGTTAAGCCGTATCTCGCTGGAAACCTTTACGTTAGTAGTTTTGGATTTCGTTAACCTTATTTGCTTAACTTCAAAACTCAGTCAGTAGGCACTTCAGCTGGGCACTCCGTGGGGGAATAAAGCAGAGGCCCAATGCCAGGCTTTCTATACCCTCGTCTTGAGCATCTGGGACCTAAGAGACCTTTCTGAAAAATAATTCAGAGGAAAAACACTTTAACACGACGTTAATTTTGACTTATTTTTACTTACTTTAACGTTCGCTTTATTTTTTTGCTAAGATTGTTATGGGCACAATCCCGTTTTAGCTCCTGTCTTTACAACCTTCCTCCTTCATCATAATTTATTAGTCTACGTCACGCAACACAAACACAAAAAACGACATTTTTAAAGAACCATCAGTTTTATTTCCTTGTTCCCCCTCATTTCTTTACAGAATATTATAGGCTAATCTTGGTCACTTTAAGAAGAGAAAAAAACACCATGACAATTCTGAGTTAATCTCAGATCTCCTCAAACCGTTTGGTAAACGTCCGGTTTTGTAAGGCTTACGACACGAAACACAAAATACGCTGGGCATGAAAAATTACAAAAACTAATTTTCAAACATAATTAATCAACATAAGCATGAAACACTGTGCTTTTCCAGTGGGTGTAATCTGAAGGGGATTTGGGCTACTTATTTGCTTAAAAAGAAACGTTTGTGAAATAAGTAGTTCTCTGTCTCTCACATACATGTGCATCGCCCGCAGTGGGCACTGGGAACTCGAAAGTCTTTTCCTACTCTTTACTGTTATATTAACTGCACCAATAAGGGTTTGATGTTCTAAGACTGCATTGTCTACTGAATACTTTAAATAATGCATATGAAGATGGCTGAAGTTCAGTCTACTGAGGTATCGCTTTCCCTAATGATACACTTCTGGTCCGCTATACGGGCCTGTTAGGTACGTGCCGGCAAATTCAGGCTGCCTGAGTTTGTAGCACATTGTCAGTAAATGTACAGGCCTGTTAAAATATTACATACCGTGGCTTGAAAAATACCAGTAGTGCATACTGACGTACACCTTCCAGCCCACACCGGGTAATCTTTGGTGCTTTAAAAAAAGCTCTGCAGTGAAAATTTGTTCTCATGTTACAAAAAGAAAAGAAGGCTTACTTTCCACAACGAAATGAACAAAACTGAACGGCACTGTCAGTAATTCAGCTGTGTAAAGAACTCGGCATAAATCAGTAATTTTCCATCTGGTCCCTCACTTTCTTTAGCTGGTGGATTCTACAGAATCTGACTGAAAGGTTCTATACCCAGAGGAAATGGAGGCTGAGCTCATAAAACTGTTTAGGCTTCCCTTGCTGTCCGACTGTGTGTGATGGTCCTCCACCAACCAGCCAGTTCTGGGTCTCTGGGAGGACTGGTCTCCTGCCCATGATGTTTGATTGGTGTGGATCAGTCTGGGTGAGCGCGCTCCATCACGGTGCCCATCACAGCCCCTCCCGGGGCTACGGGGTCCGGGGCTCTGCCCCGTGTGCCTGCTGTTGGAGCCACTGGGGGCTTCTGTGGGGCGACGTAGGGCCTGGGGCTCACGTTCAAAGTCAGTAAGGGCAAAGTGGGCACCCTGCGAGGTACGTTGCCTGCGTGTATCAGGTACAAGGGACAGTGCTGAGGCATGCTGAGGGCTCCCCCTAGGGGTGGGCACTGGTGTCTCATCGATGAAGCTCACCACTTCATCCCTACTGAAGCAATTGAGGTCGTCTTGTCGGGCCTCACCCCACGGTGACGGTGGTCTGCCGGGGCGCCCAGCATCCTCTGAAGCTCGCCTGCCATGTCGCGGTGCCCGCTCTCTTTGTGGCGATGCCAGGCTGCGCCGGCGCCGGTCCTGCAGGGGCACGCTGTAACGCGGCAGCGACATCACGTCCTCTGCGGAGCCCCAGCGGTGAAGGTATGGCGGGAGATGGCTAGTGGTCCAAACGTCACTTTCGTCATGAGAGTATCTTCGTGTAGGTGGGACCTGACGCACGCGCACACGCACGCGCACACGCACGCATGAGGAGAACACCAGAGATGAAGAAATTGTGTCAGAGTGCTGTACTTCACGAAATATCTTGAAAAATCCTGAAATATGATATCTCTGAAACCTCTGAAACAGGAGTTAGACCATGCTTTCAGAAATAGCATCTAACGAATACGGTTCTATTTTTTAAATTCTCAGTATTTATACTGGGTAACTGGCAACGGATTAATTCACTGTTTTGTTAGAGGTGTGAAGAAGCTAAATTTCATTGTTATATTCCCAACATATCCAGATCCATCGGGAAAAGTGCTCCGCAGCCAGAGGCGTCTCATCTTTTTCCCTGGCCGTCTTGGAAGCGTCAATGGAACATTTAAGATGTTTTCTTTCCAGCGCATTTCCCTACAGGGCAACACATTAACCCAGAGAACACAGCACAGCTAAGCACAGGCTCAATCCTGCAGGGGGATACTCACATTCCACACTGTTCTGAGGACTGGGTAGGAGAGACACACATAGTCAGCTTACATATACAGTTCATATGTCTACAGCACACTCAGTGTGAGTCTGGCTGGGCACACTTAAGAGGACCCTACAGTGATGAATGTTAGTCTTGAGTGGTTGATGTTGTGTTTTTTGTTTTTGTAAAATGGGATTGATTTGATTCACCTGTGACCTCAAGACTGTCCCATATTTCCAAATTAATGGAACTGAAGTCACGGCCATGACTACAATGACCACGGTGTGGTTTAAAGAACGGTGTCACGGTCCGTCTTCCTTTGGTTTGGTTCGCATGACTCTCAATGCACAAAATTTGAAAAATACATTTGAAAAGAACAGAAATTCAGTGGAAACTACACAAATTTTTGTAAATTCAAGACCAACGTTCAATCCAGCTTGGGATCCTAAAGAGAGACAGAAAAACAGAGAGCACGCGATGGCACGTGATGGATGATGTCGCTGTTAACTATATGGCCAGCAGAGGGCAGCAAAGCATTGGCCTCGTGAGCGATGGTAACAATGAGTCATAATTGTGAATTGCACAGAACACCGGTTTCCCTGAACCAGCAAGTAACGTTCCTTTAGTAACAACTGTCAGCACAGCAAGAAGTCTGGAAAAATGCTGTTGGGGCCATAACAAAGCACAGTTCATATGCCACCAATACTGCGATGTGTTAGTAACTGTCTATTGTCAGACTACATTAAAACAAGTGTATACAGATTTTTGTGATCACAGAGCCTTCTAAAGGGTGATGTACAATTATTTCTATAGGTTTACAAATCCAGTTAATCGAGTCTTTCCAAAGTTTCTCTAGACCGTGTAGTTCCTCATGTAAAGGATGTTGCATCCAAATAAAAGATTATGGATAAACATGTGGATCACCTATGGTGAGGTAATGTTGTCCATCTTCTGGTAAGATATGTAACTGATATGAATATGATTAAAAATATCCCTATCCTGCATAAGTCAGGACAGCATTCAAACCCGGAAATTCTATTATTAAGCGTGGTTAACGTACACACTAGAGGTCTAATACAATATAGTCAAAGTAATGAAAATTCAAAGCTATAGCTGGTATTCAGTTTTGATTCTGTATATTTGGTAGCAACTTCATTTCAGTCTTGTGCAATTCACATCATACCACAGGGGGCGCGGTTAGACAATGTACTGGAAAGGCAGCTTTGGAAAACATGGCCCAGGTGAATATAAAAGGAGTACAAGTCAGCAACAGCTCCAGTCCCATGTGGTTGCTTGGTGTCAGGATGGGAATAGAGCTACTTTTACGTTATGGGACATGGTGACTCAGTGGGTCGCACTATTACCTCAAGCTCGCTTGGGTTTCAGGTTCGAATCCCACCTCCATCCTCCGTGTATGAAGTTTGTATGTTTCCTCCCACGGTTCACAGATCACCTGGTGGCTCTAACTTACTCATAGAGTGTGATGTACATATGCTTTGTCATAGACATGCGTAACATCAAGGGTATGCATCAGTCTTTGGTCCTATGTTGACTGGGATAAGCCTTAGCCAATTTTGGTGGACATTAATCATCAAGAACAGGAGGACTGTACTCAAGCAGAACCTGAAGGAGCACTGAAGTGTCTCAAGGCCCCAATGCTTGAGAATAGATATTTTTTGGTGAGTAGTATTGAATGTAGCACCCTGCCTGTGACTGATAGAAGAACATTTTTTTCTAACACATGCAGGTCACATGACCAGTGGGAAGGAGACACCTAAGGACCGGAGCTGGAGATGACTTGAACTGATCCCTTAAGACACGATGAGTGGATCTCTGATCATAGATCGGGCCTCCATGTTCAGTCCTCAAGAACTCAGGTTTGGCAGAATTGAATTGGGCTGTGGGAGTACAGCAATGGGACCAACCTGGCCATTCAGCTTTGACAACCTCTCAGAGGGGATCTACGCTCATATTTGTCTGAAAATGAGGCTCATGATTAATTTAGGGGCCCCTACCGCAGCTGGAGTGGAACCAGAACCCGAGGACTGTTGAAAGGCCTGATCCAGAACTCAGAAGGTTAAAAGACCAGCATTTCACAATTCTATTGCCGTCAGGCTTTCATGTCAGACACAACATGGATGCCAAAGCTCTGCAGCTTCGATTTCAGGACAGAAGCGTAAATTTGACGGCGAATCTGTGTATTTCTAAAAATCGAACCCTTGCCTCACATAACATAACTGTCATCAGTTAAAAGTCGATTAATCGCATTTTCCAAGCATTTGAACGGTGGGTGTGTTTTGGCTGAAGAAGCACTTGGTTTAAAGCTGCCCACCAGGTGGGGGCCCAGCACGCAGGATAAATTACGGGGGCCACTTTACTGGGGGCCACTTTACGGGGGCCACTTTGGCACGTGGATGATACTTGGCGTCAATGAAAAGAGGGGATGTGAGGAGTTTTTGAAAATGAAAATGAAGTCAAAGTAAATATACCTGCAAATAATGCATTTTATCCTCCTGTGGCTCTCTCAATGGGTAACCCCTTTCTAAGGTTGAGATTTTGTACTTGGCAATATGGTCTAGTGTCATGTTATCAGCAGTGGGGCTATAGTCATATGGTCTGTCATATATTAAGTCCGGATGAATTCCTCCATCCTGGCTGTTTTCTGCAAATGCAGAAAAACATACAAATCAGAATTGAAAAAACAAATCTAATCGAACATAGATAAACAGACAGACGTATAGAAAAACAATACAGTCCACGATTTCCTCCCTTTAACTGCATTTTAAATTCAAAATGAAAGTCATTCTACATTATCCAAAGGACTGTGTCGTAAATCTGATGCTGAAATTTGAGTTATTTTCAGAATCAAAGCAGTCAGGATATTGTCTTATCCCATTGACAGAAAATCATGACTTCAGAAATCACCTAAAATTGAAATGCAATGGGTTCCTTAATGTTGAAGCATTTTAACGTGGCGGTCATTCCGTGTAAAGCTTGTCTCTGATGTAAGAGGCAACTGAAGCGTAAAATGCTTTTCTTGATGTTCGGTGAGCTGCTGTAGGATGGATGGTGATGTTAGCACCTGCTGAAGCAGACAGGCATGCAAGTTTAAAAAGCGGATTTGCAAGGTTGAAGCAACCTAGATACATACAACTGAGCTGGTTTATACAAGGCACTCCCTCTGGAAGCAGGCAAGGAAGTAACTCGATTAACAGGGAAACATCACAGAAAAACAAGAAACATCATATGTGAACATGAACCAATAGCTAGCATGAGGAGCCAACGGAAAGGTCAAAGGTCGTCAGTAGGGACTAATGAGGTAAGAGAGACACGTGGATTGTCAACTTTATGTACAGAATGGACGTGCCACTAAAGATTTATGTACAGGTAAGAAGTTTCTAGAATATACCTGTGTTCACACTGGATTCTGATCTCACAGAAGCATCTGCTGGTACCTTTATGACTCAACAGTAGGCAGCAGGTATCAAGGCTGAAGATCAGTTGATACAGGACAAAGCATCTCGACATACTCTCAGTGAAACCACACAAACCAAGCAGCCTAGACAAGTGAGTTTGGATGTGAGGAACACAGTGGAGCTCCATGGAAAATATATTCCTTATGTGTGAGACTTTCTGGGACTTGGGCATCAGGTTTGTAAGAAAGTCAATGCAAAAAATACTGTGAATGTACTAGTGCAGTGTTTCCCAATCCGGTCCTCGGGGACCCACAGTCAGTCCATGTTTTTGCTCCCTCTGAGTTCCTAGACAGTCCACATTTTCGGTTGGGAGCTGGGAGGGAGCAAAAACACGGACTGTCCGCGGGTCCCCGAGGACCGGCTTGGGAAACGCTGCACTGGTGTATCCCGTTTCACTCACTTCACACAGAGTCTGCATCAAGTCAGGGCCTGTGCTACAGGGTCATGGGCAGAGATTCAGTTGAGTTGGCCTGAACCGCTCACCGTCCTCCACGTCATCGTTGGACATGACGGCCACACACTTCTCCCACACGGTCTTGGCGTCGGCGCGGTAGCGATCGCAGGCCCACAGGAACACGGGCAGCAGAGCGGACTGGGCGATGGAGCACCAGAGCACGCAAAGCACCATCCAGTTGTAGGAGCGGTCAAACCGCAGGCTGGTGAAGCTCACCACCTGAGCAGGTGGACATGAAGAACCAGAAGGAAACATTATTCCTACCCGACTGTACAGCAGAGGTGGCCCCAAAGAGGGCCATTGTGTGTGTGGGTTTTTGCTGCAACTCTAATTACTCATTACGAATGAATGTTACGTTTATATAGCGCTTTTTAAGACACCCAAAACGCTTTACAGAATCAATGGGTATGAGGGTGGTATGGCTAATTAGAGGACTGATTGGCTGAGGAGTCCTCACACCTGGGTTTGAGCACCTAAGGGTTATCCCAAAAACCTGGATGCACACTGACCCATTGCCAATAAAACTGACCACTGCTTCAGTACAGTATATCTTAACCCTAAGCTAACAGCAAACCAGCATTCATCAGTCAGTACAATAGGTAAAAGCTGCCTGTCGAAATCCCCAAAGAGCACCTCTGTTGGATCCTTGAGAGGGTAATTGAGGCATAACCCTTTGGTAGAGATCCTGCAGAATGAAGGTTTGTCTGCTATGTGTAAAAAAAAATGACAAAGAATGACAATACATTTGTCCCAGGCTAAGATTAGGTGCATAGATTAGCAAGCCACAGAAATGAGAAAATTTAAGCCTTATATTACTGTTAATTAACACGCAATTAATGGCACCACGCATTAAGTTTAGACCATTAAAAGACTGAGCAGTTTGAGACGCTGGCTTAAGAAGATGTGATTGGCTGTCGCTGTCCAATCCTCCTTTCTGATTAGTTACCACCAAGCTTTGTGTGCTGCAGTGGATTGGCTGATGCGTGTGTCATTTACCGGTGCAAACACCAAGACTGCATGTCTAGGGAGCTCTGCTTAGTTCAGGCAGATTGTCTGTGAAGATTCTCATTCAGGCAGATTACATAACAAAACGTTATTATCATTATTCTAAACATCAGCAACTGTTTAATAACCAGTCCTGAACTGCAGCTCTGGACCTTACATCCAACCACAGTATGAGTTCTAAAAGGGGGATATTTCTGAACAGAAAAGTCAAATCTTTAAGCAGTATCAGAGGGTAGAGCAGAGCCTGCCCTGTGCTCTAACCAGAACTTGAGGGAAGGCCTTCCCGAGATTAATCCATTGTGCTACTGTCAACAGGAAGGGTCAAACCAAGAAACCTGAATGTTAAGCTCTTCTATGAAAATAGCTACTTAGAAAGTAGGAAATGCAGTGTCATCTAAGAGTGTCTCAGAGGTCCATCCTGCCTGGCTGACTCAGAATGACGTTTTAAAATCCAGATGTGCACATTTTGTGAAGCAACCGATCCACATGCATATATTTTCCTGTTGACCATCTAATCCATGTCAGGGGAGACACTACGAGATACTTCAGGTTTTACAACTTTAAAACTGAAAAGCTTCTGTGTTTGGCTAATTAGTTTAGTTCTTCTTTTGCTTTTACTGGTTTGTTACCTTGACTGAAAGCCTCATCCAGCTATTTCACATTAACATTAGTAACACACGCACAGATGTAGGAGACTGACCAATCAGCACACAGCAAGAACTCAGTGCAGAAGTGAAATGCAGGTCTTTTTAATTGAAATGGTAGTTTACAAAGCCCATTCTAGCTCATAATCCATACTGATATGGATTAGATGGTCGCCCTATTTCCAGTACCAGAGTCGTGGAAATATCAGAATCTCATGCATTATCTTACTACAAAACAAGCCTAGGGAAGGGGCTGGAGGAGCCGCACCAGAATGGGGAAGCCAGTGAGGAGGTCGTAGATGAAAACGATGCCGCTGATCAGGTAGGTGATCTGCAGAGAGGTCTTCACAGGCTCCGAGCCGTCGATGGAGGAGCGTCGTTTGCCCTGGGCATCCTCCACCACGATGGTGGGCACGTTGAACTTGTTCTTGTCTGCCTTGCGGCCCGCCCGCGTGGAGAAGGTGTGGAAGAGCGCGATGGCGATGCACACGACTCCCATGGCCACACCGCCGCTCACCAGCAGCAGGAAGCAGACGCCGAAGCCCAGGCCGATCTCCGTGACGATGAAGCGGCAGTCCTGCATGTAGAAGCGCTCGGTGGTGTCGTGCCAACCCACAGCGGGCAGCGCCGACAGGATGAAGGACACCATCCAGATGGCCATCACCGTGTGAACGGCCTGCTTCTTGGTGTTGCTCAGCCTGTGGGACAATGGGAGAGAGAGAGGGAGAGAGAGAGACAGGGAAGGAGAGAGACAGAATGGGGGAGTGAGGGAGAGAGAGACAGGGAAGGACAGAGACAGAATGGGGGAGTGAGGGAGAGAGAGAGACAGGGAAGGAGAGAGACAGAATGGGGGATTGAGGGAGAGAGAGAGACAGGGAAGGAGAGAGACAGAATGGGGGAGTGAGAGAGAGAAAGTTTTGAGTTTGCACCAGCCTTTATTAAATCAGTCAATGACAGAAAAAACCCTACTGCACCTTCAAGTCGCAACATGGGTCATTATCACAACATTCAACATTTTGAGACAGAACGGGGGAGTGAGGGAGAGAGAGACAGGGAAGGAGAGAGACAGAATGGGGGATTGTGAGTGAAAGAGAAGGGGAGAGGCAGGGAAGGAAAGAGAAGGGAGGGAAAAAATGAAACAGAAAGAGAGGGACTCAGCAGGCAGGAGGCTTTCAAGAACTGATGAGCCCCCAGCTGTAAAGTGAAAAGGCTGCAGTATGAAGATTAATAACACAAAGGCAACTTCTTCATACCTGGCCTATGCACCATCTCATTGACTCATCGACAGAAAAATATCCATCCATCCATCCATCCATCCATCCATCCATCCATCCATCCATCCATCCAGGTTCATGGGGGTACAGAGCCCATTATGTGTGCTATATGTATCACACATGACCACATACCTTCTGCATAAATAGCAGCCAAATGTAGCTAATTGTTAGTAAATGTATCAATTTCCATATGGGTTTTGAGCCTTGATTTCAGCAGCCTGCGTTTACCAGTCCGATTCAGTGCTGTCACCTATGTCAGCTGAATCATTCTGCAAAATCTCCTATCACATTTCTGATCTGCCACCCTCTTGCCCTTCTTGTGTTGCACAGTTGGTGACTGTCCCATCCCTGCCTTCGACCCCCCCCCCCCGCTCACACCCAGGTCCACATGAACCCACTCACAGCTGCCATCCACGACAAGGCGTACATACTCTTTTCCTCAACCTGTCCCACCCAAAGTAACAGCCATCAGCAGCTGCGGCTGACATCCTACGATGCGTATACTAGGATATCGAGCCTTGGCTGTCAAGGGGGCGGTCCCCTAAACACAGGCTAAGATCAACACCTGGAAATAAGGTAAGGTCAACGTGCCACATCCTGGAATCCTAATTAGAGGCGTCTGTTGTTCATCACCGACACATCACCTTACGTTTCACTGTGACTTATTTTTCAGAGTGGAGGCCGCAGGTTATTTTTGGAGGGTCCCTGGAGGTCCACGAGACCCCTGGAAGCCCCGATCTGGCCATCAAAGATCACCCAGGCAGAATAATCTTTCCCTCGACCCCCTCATGGAGCTCCATCTGCGTGAGTTTCAGTATGGGGGCTCGCGTAGCCACGACGTCTTGCCAGGGCCCCCTAGTGGCCGCCTGGTGTCGCCGTCCCCGCGGAGAACATGCCTGTCGCCGGCCAACACCTTTCCCTGGAACTCCAGGGTTTCCCGAAATGCCCAGAGAACAGACAGAGGCGGCTGGGGTGGGGGGGGGCGGGGGAAGCATTGACGTCACAATAGACCCTGAGGAACACATCGCGAATCCCATCAGACAGAAGCCTCCTCCCCCATGAAGATATATGTGGGAAGGATTGCTATTCATTATTTATGCCTTCCTGTCCGCCTGGTGTGATGACACACTCCCCTGTTCGGAACTGGGAGGAGAGTAATGCTCAGAATCAAGGTTAAATATGGACTCATATATTTTTAAATATTTTTAAAAATGAAACCTCCAAATTTTGTAATTAGCCAAAGAAGTAAAATATGTAAAACAGAAGGCAGACGAGCACCCAGAGCCCTTAGCATCAGTTTGTCTGGTAATAATCATCGCTGAAATGGTTATTTCTGGATGCTTGGGAATATGATATTTGAATGGAGACAGACTGAAGCAGGAGATACTGTATATGGTACCAAGACAGGAAGTGATGCAGGACATTAGATGTTTCAGTCACTGTCCTTCACATCCTCCACATCCCCCACATCCTCCCTGTTCTGCTGCATGTGTCATCCTCTCCTGCCCAGTCCTCCCCCCCAATCCCCTTCCCTTTTCCTGCACTGCCCCTTCCCTAATACTCTACTTTCACCCCTTTTCCAAGAACACGGTGCCTAATTTATACCCGAGGCTTTCCACTGGCAATCAACAATTGCTCCGGCTGGGAACCAGAGAGTTGCCGGTCTGAAACTGCAAGCCTGTGATGTCAGCGTGTCGGAAGGGGTTACAGTGAAGGGGTACAGTGAAGGGGTTACAGTGAAGGGGTTACAGTGCACCGCAGAACTGCTTTTTTTTTACAGTGTTTGATGTTTTGTTTAATTTTAGCGTTTGCTGAACACATGCAGAAAGTAGAATCTGGAGAAAGCAGGCCACATTTATAGTATGAAACAAATTATTAACAAATTTTAAAAACTAAAAGCTCTCACAAGGCAGCTCAGGATGGAAGAATTTAAAAAATGCCCCACTGATTTGTATTTATTGCAGTAGCCCTTCAAAGTGCGATTGCAACTAGTTTCTCTTCAGGTACACACAATTTAGAAATCCAAGTTTATGTTCGAGACGGTGACATATGTAATTAAATGACTGATGAAACTGAAGTTTTGGATGAACTGCATGCGATTCAGGAACTATTGTGATCAATCAATGGCTCGATCAATCTTCTGAACGACTGCAAAATCTGCACAGCGACTTGATCACACTTGATCACGGCGGGCAGGATACCAACAGTCACCCTTACCTGTAGTTGACGGGCCAGCGCACCATCCACATGCGGTGGTAGGAGAGGGAGGTGACGGAGAAGCAGGTGACCAGGGTGAGTGTGTAGAAGGTGGAGACGAAGACCTTGCAGAGCCCCTCGTTCCACTCGTAGGTGGAGTAGCGGCGGCGGAGCTGGATGACGGAGTACATGGTGACGGGGATGCCCATGTTGAGGATGTGGGTGCCGGCCAGCGTGCAGAGCAGGAACTCCAGCGGTTTCCACTTCTTCTGCTTGGCGCTGACGCTCAGGATGGCCCAGGCGTTGGCCAAGATAGATACCCCCGCACAGGCCAGCCAAGCCAGCACGTTGCTGTCGACGACCTCATCCTTCATGACGGCGCACGGCGATGGGAACAAGCAGAGCGGGCGGAGCGGCGGGAGCGAGGAGCTGGATGGGGCATCCTACTGTGCTGGGTGGTCCTTCCTCAAGGGCCCGGCCGAGGGTCTGGGGGTCATGCTGGCCGTGGAATGAAGTGGGGGGGGGATCCTGGAAAGACCACCAGAAATTAGACATATGTGCATAGCCAGGAGCCATTTTGAATGGTGGAGCTGGAACAAAGTGACAGATTGTGAGAAACTGAATGATAAGTAATCATCTGGTTTTATTTATTAGCAGAGAGTTTTGTCCAAATGGATTCACATTTGTGAAAGCTGAGTCAGCCAGTCCCAAGGTGAAGGGCTTGATGCTAAAGTCACTCTACCAAACACAGAATTTGACCTGCTGTCCTACCAGTCATGGGCACAGTGTCTAAACCTTCTGTGCCACACACTAGATCACACACTATGATGAGTCAAAGTCTTTCATTATCTTTTAAAATGATTGACGGATTCAAATCATTTTCAGAACTCCAGCTAATAATTCAGAAATTATTCTTAGAATTACAGTATCCTTGCTGGAAATGTATATATTGTAGAGCTGCGGAGCAGTGGATAAAAGGGAAAGAGGCAGTCAAGACAAGTAGAGCGCCAAAAACCGGAGTGTTTATTTCAGCGTGCCTAAACACACCAGAGAGAACCCGTGTCCCCGCTCGGGCATGCGTCAAAACTACACACTGCACGCATGAGCAAAGGTAAGAAAGAATGAATTCTGTCTAAAAGGTAGGAGCCCCTACACAATATCCCCATCCAAATACCCCTGCCCCTAGAAAGCAAGATTAACTATTTAAATTAGGGTAACATTTTGGTTGACATGAACAGGTTCCAAAAGGTTCTTTAATCATCCCATCCAAAACAGCTTTCGCTCTGCCAGTTTAACATGATGTAACTCAAATATACAAATACGACCTTTAAATATAATCCAAATCAATAAATTAATCTGAATCAGCAGTAGCCGATTAAACTCTGGAATCAATTATCAGGATCATCTGGATTGTACTCTGACCATAAATGACATGACTCACACCTGCATGCCTCCAGTCTGGATAGCAAAACAAATGCAGATTGTTTTCTGCGAATGCATCAAAAAGGATCTCAATTAACCTAGAACGACTGATACCTTTGGGGCTCATTAGCACTGTGCTATGACTCCTATTCCCACTCAGCGACTATATTCAGTGACATTAACATTCATAATGATGCTACTCAAGCCAATCACACAAATATCAGAAGGATTTTGACCCAGCGTTAGAAACCGGAACAAACACAGCCACTAAAGGCTTCTGTAATAAGCGATGGTCCAGAGACAGCCTGTAGCAGCCAACCAGAGTGGTTGCAGCATCTCTGAAAAGCTGCAGGTCATCTGCCCTCGTTGGGTTTCTCTGGACTGCATGTAATATTCATGCCTTTGGTGGCTTTTTGAAGTCACAGTTGTCACACAAAACAAGACTGCGATGGGGAAACGGCAGTCTTAACGTGGGGGATCCCTTTAAGTCGACGTCATACGGAACATAGGAGTTAAAGAGCGGCATGGAAGGAAAGTCGGCATTTTGCAGTGAGTCATTCAGTGTTAAAAGAACCTCTGATATATTAAAAATGCTAATTGTTCTTAGACTTCTCACTGTGAAATATGACCCCTAAAAAAAGACTCAACCATAATTTATGACAAAAATGTGTGGATACATCTTGTGACCCGTCACCGTAGCGATGCCCGCATGCCACATCCAAATGCAGTGCACATAGAATAGAAGAATAGAATAGCCTTTATTGTCATTGTACCAAGTACAACGAAATTTGGAGTGCCACTCCCTTGGTGCAAAAAAACA
>JAODLC010000133.1:23547760-23561468 GCA_026781145.1 Hippopotamyrus pictus | reverse complement strand
GGGGGGGGGATGGTATAGAGAAAGAAATTAGGAAATAATTAACTATAAACCTTGTGTAACTTAAATTAGGCTGCTATAGAAATCATGAAAAGCAGTCAACGGTGATATATTTTGAATAAAAATCATGCTAAACTACATCATCCAGCACTACAAACAAATCACACCAGCAATATGATTACATCACATGTTTTCTTCTTAATTGGGATAATTAGTTAATGTCTGCAATCAGCAGCCATTAACATTTCAGGTAATCTGGGGAATTATTTATTTTCAGACCAAATGAAAAATATTTCTCAGCCTGGTGATTATTTGCGATTATAGTATTACTTTATGAGCATTATATTACGACATGGTGTTTCGATATTATAATTTTAAAAATATGGAAAACATCTTGTGTTATCTACGTGAAACAGACCTGCTTGTCTGCTGAAGTTAAGGTAGCCGACTGCTCGTCGCGTTTTTCGCTCTGTGCTGACGGGGGATTCAGAGGCGGCGGGGCTGCGCAGTGCTGTGCCTGCACGGGTTCGAGGAGCGCGCGCGGATGGCGCTGGTGCCCCTGCCGCGGCGCTTCAGCCTTTTAGCAGATTAACGGGCCGGCTGAGCAGAAAGCATGTTTCCGTGGTGCTTCGGCCAGGCTAACGCTACACTGGGGGATTAAAGAGGAGCCCTATATTTAGCCTGGTGGGGGATTAGGATCAGCGAAGAGCATAGGCGCTTCACTTCGCAGTTTGGGCGCTGTGTTTCACGCCACGGTCCCGCTGGCAGCGCAGCTCGGTGAAAATGGGCAGCAGTTGTGACACCCGAGCCCCCTCTCCGAGTTATGCTGCCAGATTGTCGCCATAACAGGGGCAGAATGCAACCGACAGAACGTGACCGGTTCCAAAAACACGCCAGGAAATGTCGCTTTGACAAAAGGGAGGTTATATCCATTGTGTCGGGAAGGTTTCGGCTTGTTGCCACAGCTTTCGGTTGGGGCTGTTTCTGGCGTTTTTTTTTTGTCATGTAATGACATTAAAACCACATTTTCTAATTAAGGTTTACGGTTCAGTGGCGCAGTCCGCGTCCTCAGCTGCCCTTCACATTATCAGAGATCATTTTTACCTTTTCTAAGATTATTTGCTGTTATCCCGGAGACCTATCAGGAAAAGGAGAGGGGTTTTTGTGGAGTATAATTTAACTTCTTGCTTGGTTTAAGCTGGTTGACCTGCATTCATGTTTGACCAGTTTATGAAGCTGGGCACCAGGATTATGATCCAGGTCCTCTTGCTTCGGGTCTCATGCTCACGCCCATCTAGTCACGCGAATGGATCTGAGTAAAAGTGCAACCTGAGTATTTACTCACTGAGGCTCAGCCGCTATTCTTTTTAAACTCTGTGTTCAATAATTACTTAAGTCTTCCTCCAAGTCACACATCTGTTTTCTTTATGTAAACATACACGCTTCACGTGACTCCAGTTCCTCCCCTGTATGCATTGCTTTCTGCAGTTCCTCTGTACCACTCTGTCTCCTGTCCCTCTCTCTCCGCCTTCGACGGGCAGGACAGGGACAGTTCTGGGGCTACAGTCCTGCACCTGGCATCGCGCTTCAGCCATCGTGAGATCATCCAGTGGCTGCTGAGGGGGGGGAGGGCGGACCCCAAGGTGGCCACGGACACGGGGGCTCTGCCCGTCCACTACGCAGCTGCCAAGGGAGACCTGCCCTCGCTGCGGCTTCTGCTGGAACACAGCCCCAGGTAAATTTCCCAGCATGCAGCATTTTGCACAGCACAAGGCAGATATACCAGAATATAGTGCTGCACACAGGCCCAGGTAAATCTTTCAGAATTCAATACTATACACCAGGGGTCATCAGCTATATTTGTCAGAGGGCCAGAGTTTTACCAGACAGTCTCCTTGGGGGCCGGACCCCCAAGAAGAAAATCAGAAAGTCTGTCTGAGTCTGTCCTCATTTCGGAGTGTAGCCTAAATATAGTCATAAATGGTGGTTATTCTGACAAGAGACTCAGTTGTTGTTATTTTTAGTTGCTTTAATAGTGTGGACCACTATTTTCTTTTTGATCCTCACAATTTTGGAATCCAGTCGCTGCCAGTCGGCCGCCAGTTGATGATCAGTGCTATACATAGACCCAGGTAAATCTTCTGTAATTGAATGCTGCACACAGGTCCAGAGAGATCTCCCAGAATGCAATGCTGTACACAGATCTAGGTAGGTCTCCCAGAATGCAATGCCGCACACAGCCCCATATATATCACCCAGAATGCAATGCTCACACAGGCCCAGGTAAATATCATACAGTGCAATGCTGCATGACAGGTGGCATGTATAAGAATGTAGTGGCTTTGAAACATGTATAAATGTGACTCTTTCACCTGATAAACTCATAAGCTGGGGTTTCAGAAAATGGGTTAAACTGGGTATATAACACCGGGTGTTTAGTATGTGGTAAATTAATAGGTAACACTTCACAATAACTGCACCTTCATAATGCATTCATTAGGCATTCATAGAATGTCCACAAAAATCATGTAAGTGTTCCTTATCATTCTAACATACCGTAACAACTTTAACATACATTGATAACTTTTATATTCTTTCCTATTTTCATTGTCATTTCTGACAAAATCTTTTGGAAACAAAGTCCCACCCTACACTGTTTAATCTTTGTAAGGCAGAGGAAAATTATATTTAACTCAGAAAATTTATTATAGCTTATAAAATACATATATTTGCAAATGTGGACTAGAGTTTTTTTTACATAGCTATGCATATTGCCAGTTAGGTGTCACGCTCCATTTCCTGGAGTCACAGTAAAGGTCAGCTGATGTGAGCAGATGGTGTCATCTGGTGATTCACTCGAGAACATTGCTGTGAAATCACGGCCACGTGATGGACGCTCTCTGACCTAATGAAACACTTCTGGACACATCGGAAATTCAGCAGGCCTTTTCAACTCGTGATTTATCTACTTTGGTGTGTCAAGCGGTAAAACATGGAGGAAAACTCGAGTGTAATGCGCCTAACCTCACAGTTTCAGGTGCTAAATAGTACTATGATTCTTGTTGATTTTGGCTGAATTATTTATTATGGTAAAAGAAACACTTTTCTAAAGGTTGGAAAAAGGCTGACATAGTAGCTGACATTTACTTTAAGGTCAGAGAGCATCATGAGAGTGACGTCGTTTATGTTAAATGGGTTGCATGCCCAGGTATACCGCTGACTGACCCCCCCGCCATGAACGAGCGGTTGTGTCGATCCTTGCCAGTGCAGGGGGGGGGGGGGGGGCGATGGAGAGGAGGAGCATGGTGGGAGGTGGGGTCACGCGCCACCTGATAGCGAAAGGCCATTCATGTCCTGCCATTGTTTGCGGCTGTTTCTATGGCAACGCACAATGGTTGACTGGCCATAAAGTAATGACTGAAAACGGATCCCATGGAACAAGGACACGGTGCTGGACGGTGTCAGCATTGTTCAGGTTAGATGCTGGGTCGGCGAAGATAATGGTGGAACAGCTCAGGAGCAACAGCACTGAAATATATCTTTGGGGGGTCGTGCTCCTGCCTCACTCCTGTCCAACTTCAGTGTTCAGTGTTACAGGGGGCTGAGACCACAACCTGTTTTTCTTTGTTTTATTTCCCCCATCAGTGTCATGTTTCCTTCACTGCTCCTGTAGACCTGTATACGCAAACAAACACGCGCACAGTGCCAGTCAAAAGTTTGGGCGCACAAAGCCACCTGCGAGGGAGAGTGATAGTGTCGCATCACACGAGCAAAGTCACCTGACCTAGAGACAATGGAGATGCTTTGGGAAGAGTTAGTCTGGAGGATGAAGGGAAAGTGGCCAATGGGCGCTCAGCGTGTGTGTGGGAGCGCCTTCAGCATTGATGGAGAAGCATCCCAGGAGGCCACCTCATGAAAGTGGTGTAGAGGAGACAAACGGGTGAACCAGGTACTGGAGTAGATAGATAGATAGACAGATAGACAGACAGATAGATAGATAGATAGACAGACAGACAGACAGATAGATAGATAGATAGATAGATAGATAGATAGATAGATAGATAGATAGATAGATAGATAATACTTTATTAATCAAAAAGGAATTGTTAATCAAAAGGATTAAAGGACATTTAGGCATCTTGATACACACAATAGCTCACATAATGACACACAATAATACAATAACACTCAGCATTGCATTGGGGAGGGCTTGCTGTGCTTAGCGTACTGCCACTTCTTTCTGAAGCCAGTCGTCCAGTAGACAGATAAGCCATTACTGTGCAAAAGTGCTAACGTGACAAAGGGGATAAGAACTTACTAAGAGCTAACAAAAGCGGTCAGTGTTGGCTTAAGATGCTCAGAAACAAGCAGACATGTTACACAACCAGCTTGCTGTCCTAAATGGTCCCCAGGGCTTAATCACTACCTGGGGCAGAGTAATACTCGGCAGCCATAGCTGGGAGCACTGGGAGTGTGAGTGACCACCAGCAGCAGACACCTGGTGTGCTTCTAAATTCTTCTTTCAGTGGTCTTCGCCATCCCACAGTAATAATACCCCTAACTACACGTCAGCTTTCTGGAACCTTCCGGTCCTCACAGGACCGTTTTCGGGTGATCCTGAACCGGATTAGGGGCTTTTAAAGTACTCAGCGGCATGATATGTAACGGCATGGCTGCACCCAGCCACACGTGGCTCTTCCTCAGACAGCCTCTACTTCATCGGAGTAGAAGTTTCCGGATTGCCTGACGCTGGACTCTGCCGTTCAGGCTTCTGGGGCCTGTCCTGTGTTGGGCTGTTAATCTCTTTTTTTTTATCAGCATTCCTCCACTCTGACCCACTTTGCTTATGTTGCCCTGAAGCTAAACCTTTTGATTTAACGTTTTAATTATTTAAACCGGAAAGGCCATTGAGATCTTAATCAGCCTTTGTTCAACAAGTGCTCGCTCTGGCCGACATGCTAAATGAGTCAATGATTAGGAAAATAACAGGCCAGTAATAACTCTGTATTTCTCATGCAAACAATTGACAAAGAAACACTCCGACAGAGCATGGATAGAAGATGGACACCTGTAGATGTGTGTGTTTGTGTTTTGTGTAATTGCATTTTCAAGATGTTTGGGAGAAATCCAGGAGTCTGTAGGTACTACAGACGTGAAAGCAGAGCCTGTTGGCAGCAGGAAGTATGTCTGTCTGTTGTGTCTTGGTTCCTGTTCACACAAGCGTGTGTGTGTGTGTGTGTGTGTGTGTGTGTGTGTGGGGCCTCAGGTATGCAGAGCCCTCAGAATAATACCTGTGTTATGCACAGCAGTTGACCTGTGTTAGTATATGTTGGTGTGAGCAGGTGTGTGTGTGTGTTTTGTATCCCACTCGCCTTGTTCAGCTCTTTTCCGTTACACTCATAAATGATTAAGGCATCCTGTTGATGGAAACCCGGCTCGTGAATTTTTAACGCCAGCTTGTTTTTTGTGTGATGTCCCCCCCCCCCCCTGTCAGGACAAAAGATGTAATTAATTCTCGTTCTTACACAAAAGTCCTTCCTGAAATGAACACATACAGGCATATATGGGAAGAAGCTTCCTGACTGATCATGGGCATCTGACCCAAGAATGGAGACTCATTATCGCGTTAGTGGTAGACGGGATTAAGGGGGGGGGGGGGTCTGCCCCCTGACTCTCCGCTGTAAGGGTGGGAGGGGAATCCAGGGCAGTGTGTCGTCAAATCTGCTCAGGTTATTGAAGAACAGCTTTATGATGAGCTTTACGCACCTAATGGCAGTGAGAAATGCTTAGGAAACCTGCTAGAATAGTGAAGTTTCCAGAGCAATTTTCTGAAACGGATCCTTTTATATGTGTTACCCCTTTGACAGCATCGTGACTCATATCTGACTGGTTTATATAAACAGCTTAGATCGTCGGCTATTTTTAGTACTGGAAAAATGCAGCTATTTTCTTAGTATATATTTAAACACATAGTAAATGTAAAGAATGCTATCAAATCGCAAATTATGTGCTTGGCAATATATATGTTTCAACCTTAATTTGTCATACATTTTGCGTGTTTGTGAGACAGTTTTGTGGAATGGAACTTATGAATGAAACATGGAGAACTAGTGTAAAAAAAAAATAATATCTGTTTTTGTTTTTTTTTTGTTTGTTTTTGTGATTCCGCAGCGTGGTCAACGCCCAGACAGAGAATGGGGCCACACCCCTCTACCTGGCCTGCCAGGAAGGTCACCTTGAGGTCGTGCAGTACCTCGTCAAGGACTGTGGGGCGGAGCCACGGATCAGGTCCAGGGATGGCATGTCGCCCCTCCACGCGGCGGCCCAGATGGGCCACATCACCGTCATCATCTGGCTGGTATGTAGGCCAGGAGGGGGGAGGTGTGTGAATGTATATGACACAAAGCATGTTGGTGTGAATTCCATAAAGGTCCACATCGTATATCTGAGCATTGCTCTTAACCTCAAATGCTTCATGAAATGTGGCTATACACACACACACACACACACACACACACACACATTTGTATCCATATCTTTGTGGGGACCATCCTTCATTTCTATGGGAAAAACCGTAATTCCAATATGACGAACTTAACCCCCACCCAGCCTTAACCGTAGCCATAAGTAACCAAACAAAATACGAAAATTTTTTGATTGCCTTCACAGATCTTTTTGGGGACCTGAAATAACAGATTTTTATCACATTTTGGGGTCCCCTTAATTTAATATAAACATAATCCACACACACACACACACATGCGTGCCGCATTCTATTAATATATAAAAGAAAAGTAATATATAAAGTTACATATAATTCTAAATGAGACAGTCACTTTGGCTAAATGCAACACACCTCTAAGTTATGCGAAGTTAAGTGATACGAGGAGTAGATGGATACCGGGTCAGTGTGTCCCAGTTATCCTCCAGTCCTCCCAGTAAACTCTCCAGGTCCGTCCTGCCCCAGCGAATGTGACATCACACCTTCCTTCTCGGACGCAGGTGAGCTTCACGCCGACCAGCCTATCGGAGCGTGACAACGACGGCGCCACGCCGATGCACTTCGCGGCCAGCCGCGGTCACGCCAAGGTGCTCAGCTGGCTGCTTCTGCACGGCGGCGAGATCGTCAGCGACGGCTGGGGCGGGACCCCTCTGCACGACGCGGCGGAGAACGGCGAGCTGGAGGTGGGCTCTGGAAGCCTCTCCTCTTTGGGACTCCCCCACTGGGCACCCCTGGAAATGATTTATTAATTTGAATTATATTTAATTACTTAATTATTATGTCTAATCTAAAACTAATTCTGAGGCCTTAGTGTTATAATGTCCGTTATAGATTTCGGAGGTAGAGGTCTGAGTAGCTTATGGCTCCATTAATCTAAATTAACCTTATTGCTGTGAAATATAATCCTCTTTTTAAACTTCATAAATGATCGAATAAATGGAATTAATATTTATTCTTCAGAAAACAGACCGATTCCCATATTTCACATTTCCTTATCTTTTCACCATTACAGAGATTCCTCTACTTTCATGAATTATGTTTAACACAATGGTGTTCTTTAACTATAAGTCAGTTAATTTTAGTCATGCTATAATTAGCAGCAAGCCACGGTTTTCATGCTCAGAACCAGGCTGGACTCAGAACCACGGCCTACTCAGACCGCTTTAGATTTTAACTGTGCAGAAAGTCTATTAATACTCACTTAATATTTTCTTCTTACAAGCAGGTGGTGAAATCCAGGTAAATAGACCTCTAGCTACCCGCTGAAAAATCATGCAGTTTTTTCAAAGATGGCCTTCAGTTCTGCTTTATCTGTCGCTGCCAGTGCTGTCAGATCCTGGTGGTGAACGGAGTGCATCTGGGAACGCGAGACCGTGACGGCTTCTCAGCGGCGGACCTGGCCGAGTACAACGGGCACAGTGAGTGCGCCAGATACCTGCGTACTGTGGAGAACATGGTAAGGGAGGTTACTGCATCCACTGCTGCCGCTGTCTGCCCCCATGCTGCCTGTCCCCATGCTGCCTGTCCCTGTCTGCCCTCTTTTCCTGGTCTTTGCCTGAGTCAGTGTGCTACAGCTCCACAGTTCAGCAGAATCAGGGCCATGGTGTTTGGGCTGCTTGTGTAATGCTTTACCCAGTTTTGTGCTGATTCTGTAGTTATATGAATTTGATGTGGCCATACTCAACTATACTTTGTATCAGTACTGTGATAATACTCAGCTGTACTTTGTGATTGTCTGCTAATAACACACAAGGATACTTTGTGGTTGCGCTGTAGTAATAGTTTGTAGTTTGACAGTGGTAATACTTATCATATTTTGTGGTTGTATAGTAATAATACTCAGAAATATTTTGTGGATATATTATGGTGATACTAAGCACTACTTTGTGGTTTTAGTAGGGTGGTGCTCAGTTATTCTTTGTGTTTGATTATTAGGGGTGTAACGATATGCCCAGGTCACCATACGGTACATATCTCGATATTGGGTTCACTATACGATATGTATCACGATATTTTGAACAAAATTTAAAAATGAAACTGAAATTCAAATAACAGATTTATTTAAAAAACATTAACAAATTTCAATAACTTTCTTTGTTGTACATACAATACACATTTCAAGGTTTAATAGAAAAACCTTCTGTATTTAAAATAACAACTGAATATGTCTTTCTGTCACTGAAAAAACCGAAGCTGTCACCTCCGACAGGTTTTTTGTTTTTTTTTTTTTTTTTTAATTACCATAACTCTTGAACCGTTTGCGCAATTGTAAAAAAATCCAACGGTTTCTGAAAGCAGAGAAGCTGCGCTTTACAGTGATATTAGTGTCATTACGGTAGTCTACCGCACAGCTTCACTGCAGCCCCGGGAATCTGAATGTTGGTTGCCGGAGGAGAAAGTGAGTGAGTGAGACGGAGCTCTGCAGAATAGTGAATTTTTTGGTCATTTTAGGTGGAAAAAATGGACAAAGGCACATACAGCAGGTTTTATGACACTTTTACAGCTAAAACAACCAAATATTTCCAGGCGACCTATTAGTTTAGAATTATGGGGTTTAAAGGGTTAAACTGCCGTCATATTGTAAATGTATTGCCAACACTCTACGATACATATCGTAACATTTTAGCATCGCGAAATATCGTACTGCGATATATCGTTACACCCCTATTGATTATGGTAACCCTTGGAAATAATTGGCAATTTTACTGTGTAATATTTAACAGTACTTTGTGGTTCTACAGTTGTAATACTCAGCAATAATTTTTGGTTGTAAGATAGTAATACCAAGAAATACTTTATGGATGTACTGTGGTGATAATAAGTAATTTGTGGTTATATTGCGGTCATGGGTGATTCCCTGCTGTTGTGGTTGTCATTTTGAAGTCAGGGCTTTTGGAGTCTTTATGAATCATTTTCAAAGAATACTCAGTAGAGCGACCGTGCATTCAGAGTAAATGGAAATGGCATTCACAGTGTATCAATGAAGGCTGCTTAGATTTAATTAGATAAATTGGACTTTGAGGGGTAAATTGTGTCATGAAGAGAGAACATGAAGAGACACCTAGTGGATGCCTGAAGATTATGCCTACACTTTTTTGTACTGCTTTGCTGAAACCCAGCCTTTACATAGAAAAGTGTCGTTTTGATTCGAATTTATAACCTGTACAGTTGGCATGAGGATGCTGGTCTCCATCAGATAGATGTGTGGTAAATGGCTTTACTTTGTTCAGCACTGAAAACTGGCCCCTCCAAATAAGTCACCTGTGTGTTTGTTTTGCTTTGCACTGAGCTGTTATTCAAAACTTTCACTCATTTATGCATCTAAGTCATTTTTCTATAAATAATTAATGTTAAACACATTGTTTAAAGTAGCGATCTCCTGGGATTTAAACCAGCCTTAAGTTTTTAAGTGACGGGATCCATAACCCACTGAAATTAAAGAAAATATTTTCCTGTGCTAAATGTGAGCTGTTGAGTGCTAAATGTTAATTGCTATCTAATCAACACGATAGATTTTTATGATTGTACTATTTAAACATTTTCTTAGCTTTAACGTCCTTTGACGTCCTAAACGTGACTGAACCTCTAATATGTCCAGTAAAGGTGACTCAGGCTAACCATCCAGATGGAATTGAGGCAAGTTTCTAAAGAGCAGTAGTGATCTGGGGGGGGGGGGTGGCTCTACCATGATCATCCTATGGAAGTGGGCTCTCAGGATTGTGCTTTGGAGAGGCGCCACCTCGACCCCGAGTTCTGTTTAGTATGTGTATAGTGTATAGTATCTTGCATGATACTGTGCTGAATGATATAGTAACATACTACATGTAAACACAGATTTATGGATTATTTGTGACAGCAGCTGGCAGAAGGAAGGTCCTCGATGATTGGGTGTCTGCTTCTGGTTGACTCAGGCGACGTTTGAACTGGACATTAAGTGGTAGAAGCCGCTTCACTAAGAATCATGTCAGAGTCAGAAGGTCTTTATAAAGTACCACCCTACTCCTGGTCAACATTGCTGTCCTGTGGGGGAGGGGGGGTGTGTGAAACCCCATTGGAGTTTCTGAGTCAGATCTTTGGTAAAAGATTCAGTCATAGCTGTGAACTGCAGAAATTCCTCTACATACGAGAGGATTCTCTACAATCCTCAATATGTGAACATGCTTGGCCAGTAAATTAAAAATTGTTTAAATAATTGCAAAATTGTGCCAGAAATTCACATTTCGGAGCAGTGCGTCAGTTAGTCCCTATCTATGACTCTTGTTTTCAAGAGAGGTAGGTATGCAGACGTGTTCTTGATACAATAACATAGGTTCACTCGTTGGATGTAAGCGAGATGAACTGACTGAAAGCAAAGGAAAAAAGAACACACAGTTGTTTGTTGTTAAAATGCATCTGAATCCAATAACAAAAATACAAATATTAACTTTTAAAAGCATTTTCTTATGTAAACATCTTTGACAGGAATTGAGGGCTAGGGGCTGGAGCCCCATCAGCTGGGGACCTGGGCTAACTTTGTTGGACTTGTGAGCCCACTCTCGAAACAGAAGTGGTTCGTATCACGGGGACTTTCTGTACTACAGTGTTATGAGCCTCAATCCCACAATGCAATGTGACGGTGTTAGGAAAAGCCAGTGAAATGGGAAATGCCAGGTGTTCCCCCAGTTTGGGGCCCCTGGCTGAGGCTGTGTGCGCGCCCGTCTGTCCACACAGAGCGTGGAGCACCGCGTGCTCTCCAGGGACCCGTCCGCCGACCTGGAGAGCAAGCAGTCGGACTCGGGCCTGTCCTCCCCCATCGCCCCTTCCTCCTCCTCCGCGCAGCCTGCTGGCTTTGAGGTGGGCTCGCCCTCCAGCACTCTGTCCAACTACGACTCCTGCGTTTCCAGCCAATCCAGCAATGGCGAGAAGAGGAGCGGGGGGCAGCCGACGAGTGGCCCCAATGGTCAGTGACACGCACACGCGCAGCTCATATATGCCTTTCATTGTGGGGACCCTCCATTACATTCTATGGGCTTGAGCCTAATCCTAACAATGACAACCTTAACCCCTACCCAAAAGTAACTAAACAAAATACAAGACTTTTGTCTATTTTAGTTTTTTTAATTGCATTCACAGAATTTTATCAAATTTGAGCTTTATATTGTGGGGATCTGAAAAACGTGCCCACAAGCTAAAAAGTAACAGGTTTAGGTCCCCATGATGTGGTAAAACAGCCGCACCCATTCTCACACATGCGTGGTCAGAGATCTGCCGAGGTCCTGCCTTTACTACGGTAAACTCATCCCAGCCACAACTAAAACAAACATTTTTGGATGGTTTTGAGTTTTAAGCTTATTAAGAAGTAGGGGGTTGCACGACTTAAGCTACGGGTATTTCATGAAAGTCGAGCCGACGTCAATTAATCAATGATGATGTCTTTAATAGAACCACAGAAAGAGGGAATGCTTTGCGACAAGCGACAATCTGTATTCGCGAAACTTAAAGCATATGCTGACACTAGACACACAGATATGTTTGACATGGAAAAGAAAAAAGGAAACAGTAATAGGCTGCAACTCAGCAGCAACACTTTATGTGAGAATAACACTAATTGGCCGCAATTTCTATTTAGGTGCGAAAGATTGAAATGAGTAAGACTGATATGTCGGCATAACACTTGGCGAGGAAAACAAAACTCACACCAGATCCAGCCTGTAAGCCTGGTCCTTGCTGTCATAAGGCGCTTTCAGGCTCCTGGTTCCGAGTTCCTGGGCTGTCTTGACCTGTAGTTCTTGCCCGTTTATGTGTGTCGCATTCCCACTGCAGGAACTCTGTGCAGGTAATTTCATATGAAACTACGCCGTCACCCCAAAACAGCGTAGGAAACCATGTGGTTGTGTTAATGATTTGTTAGTTATTGGGGGATCGGTTGCGATCAAAATGCGACAAAGCATTTTAATTATACGACCTGTAACATGTTTATAATTTATGTTGTAGTGGCCAGCAAATTGATTGTTCATTTTCCATGGAATAAAAAATGAAGTTACGTTATTCCAGCACCGAAGATTTAAGACAAAGGTATATCAGTTATTGTTGAATTTTTCGAGGCTGGAATATGGAGACACAAGTAAGAAGGTTAATGCACTGAATGTAACTGAGGTACAAACATAATTCCACCTGCTTAATCTTTGCCCCACTAGTTCAATCTGTTTTCCCCACACGACTGTGTAATTAGTATTTTTTGAGGCGTCCATGTTGTTAGTGTCAGAGTCACGTGATCAGCAATTAGTGAATGTCAAGCTTTAAGTGTCATCACAGAGCAGTAAAGTCGACTCGACGAGTAGTCATTTAGTATGTGCAACCCCTATTAAGATGCAGAGTTTCGTGGTCGTGGGGGCTCCCCATGCGGAAGTGCAGAGGACACGTTGCAAGTTAATTTTAGGGTGTCCATAAAAAATGCCAGTTTAACGTTCTGGCTGCCGTGTGACAATCAGGCCACTGCATAATTAGAGCGGACTTCATGTGGACAGATTGACAGTCTGGGTCGTACAGGGTCAGAACTCCATTAGACTGGAACAAAGCTGCCCCCCCCCCATCTGATCCAAAGTGGGTCAGATTTGGATGGAATAAAGCAAAGACTGTGTGCATATGGAGGCTGTATCTATCCTAAGCTAAATTACTCTTTGTTACTGCATTGTTGCAGCGAGAAGTAGCGACAGGAAACAAAATATTAGCATTGTTGGGCAGTTAATGTATCATGTGCCTGCATTTGAGGGCAGAATAATGGGGACTGTCCAGACTGAGTCTTGGGATGAATTTCAGCTTAGTTTTCCCTGGAGTAGTGAAAGGCTCAAGGCCAGGTTTGCTGTCAGCACTAGTGCTGCCATCTACTGGTGACTTGTCAAATGACACAGAGCGTCTATGTAATTCTGCGAAATGTTTGACCTTTGACATTTAACTTGTGTAGTGTATATATTTAATTCCTGAATTATTTGTATCCAATGATCGGGAAAGCCAGTTAAAGGAAAGTCTTCTTCATGTCACTGTGAGGAATGGGAGACCCATTCGTGAACTGACCCCTTCATCTGCTGGAAAAAGGTTTCTCAGATTCAGCTGTCACAGACACGCAGACCTGCATGGACGTGTCGAATTCGGACGCAGGGGCGCAGAAGAGCGGGGCCCATGGGCACATGCCCCATCCAGTCCCGCCCCCGCCGCCAGCATACCCTCCCC